>MJUT01020951.1:401023-488250 GCA_002080005.1 Gigantidas platifrons | reverse complement strand
GATACATTATGAGTAAGCTTGGTTTAAATAAATTAGCATGTTAAATTAAAATGGTTACCATGCAGGATATTTATTTAAAACTTTAAATTGTCAAAAAGTGAGAACATACATGTATGTATCTTAGTCAATTAGTTGAATAAAATTAATTTAGGAGTAGACATATTGTCTTGAAATTGTTTCAGAAAACTAATCATGTTACCACCACGTGACTGCATTGTAGAAAAAATAAAAACCATTTTACATGTCATGTGACCATCCGACCCAGTTTTTTGCCAAAGGTTCTTGTCCTGCCATCATGTGACTGACTGTATGTGTCATGTGATACATTTATTTCGTATCATCCATTAATGCGCCATATTTTATATAGATATTTTTATGTTTGTTATGTATAGAGACGATAATAATGTTTGTTATCAAAATAAACATTTTATTGAGATAAATATTTTCTCAAATAATAAATATATGAACAAAATATGTATTTGTTATTTCTTATTCACAGGACGCTGCATGGTGGTGTTTTTATCCGAGTTTCTGACGAAAACGCCCGGTTGTTAGATTGGCGATGTCTTAAGGTCGGACACCCAACTGTTAAGGCCGATAGAACTAGTGTAGGATTAAATAGTGTCCGCCGTGAAATATTGTCCTCTGTTACAATTGTTTTCTATGATAAAGTCCGAGGACGGTTTAAAGCGCAGAGGTGACTTCTTTTGGGCTGTTGGGGATTTTTCATTTGAAAAAGATACAATCGGACACATTTTCACAGGACAATATTATGGCTTACACTAGCTTTATCCCACGAATTACTTGCCTTTCTTTATTTTAATGAAAATGTGGGATTATTTGCAAAATATTCAGATTCAAAATCGTTTGTACCCATAATCGGTTTTTTTTTTATGATTTCAAATATAGCTTCAGGACTTCTGTAAAACATGGCCTCAGTTACAGAGTTAAATTTTGGTTTAAGCTGTATATCAGAAACCACTGAACATAAAATACAACTATACGATTACTTTTCCTAAATATTTAGAAGAGATTTCATCTATATTGTGGTATCCTTCCCAGTGAATAGTCCCCTTACAAATCACAAACAAACCGACTGTCGCGTAAGAAAACCTGGTTTGTTGTCTCCTGATAGCAAATAATTAAAACTGTTTTAATATGAAAATATATAGTTACTATCAATCAGGTTTGCTGTCCACTGACACCACCTTTATTACACATAAATATCACCAGAAACTAACACGGCAGATGGTCCTGATATATAGAGTACGTGTTATAGTGCATAACGCCACTTACAACAATATTTCAGTTATACCATGGCGGTCAGTGTTATTGGTGTAGGATCATAATATATAAATAAAGTATGTCATATAGTGGTAGTTAGTCACTTGCCTGATTCATAGTAAATGTATCAGAAGCCCCAAATCGGAAAAGGACAGATAATACAATGGCCAAACCAAAAGGACAAAAGGACCAATGATGATTTACAAACACTACACTGAAAACTAAATGTTGAGCAATGCACACCTCATAAACAACCGGGATGAACTTGGGTGCTCCGGAAGGGTAGGCAGTTCCTGCTTCGTTAGTATAGGGAATACGGTAGTCTGTCAGACGTAATTAAAGTTGTAGAATTTGAATATAAAAACCTAGAGACAATGAGATAATAAGGTTTACCGAATACTAGTGATATGTGCCGTGATCAATTTGTAGTTGGATTTACACCCACATATGCATTCGATGCCCTACATCAATATCGTTGCGAGTTCGATTCCCGCTCATTGCGAGGCGCACTAGATACAACTTTATATGGTAAAGTTTGCCAGTGATTTGCGGTAGGTCTGTGGTTTTTACCAGGTACTATCATGTTTTCTCCACCTTAAAACTGTATGCCACATAAATACATGTTAGTGCGATATTGTTGAGAGTGGTATCTAAACACTCGTAGCTCTAACCAGCGACAATTAAACTGTAAAGTATTGAAATATTTGGTGTAACATATTTCGTCGTCAATAAGATTTTAATCTGTGGACTTGTTGATGCGGATGGATAAACGTTTGTTGAACCCAGATCTAGTTTTCCGCGCCATTTGTAATTGTACCTTCCAGATTTCGTAACATGTTGCAATCGTGGTTACAATAACGATATGTTCACACCGATATACAATATCAGGCTTTTTACTTAAATTAAATTGATTTATAAACTGATGGCATATATGCTTCAGACAAGTTGCTAGGAATTTGATGAATAATAGAAATTCCGCGAATTAACTCATGTTTGTTGCGCTGAAACTTATACTCGGTTTTTGTTATAAAAGTGTATATTTTACAATGCATGATTACCAGATCGAAAAGATACATGTCAAAGATTTCAATAGTCAAATTAGTATGTTTTCATTTTTTTTCTTTGCATTTTATTTTGGTGAATATAAAATTTCTGATCTGAATAATACAAAGTGGTTTAAAGGTGATTCAATTTATTCTCTGAAGAAATATGCAGTGTGAATTTATCATCAACCAACAGCAAAAATATATATAATATAGGTTGGCTTGGTTCATGGCATTTAACGCCACTTTCAATAATATTTCAATTATATCGTGGCGATCAGTTTTATTGGTGAAGGAAACCGGAGAACCTTGAAGAAAACAACCGACCTGTCGTAAGTCACTGACAAACTTTATTACATAATGTTGTATCGAGTACGCCTCGCCCTGATCGAGATTCGAACTCACAACTTTAGTAGTGACAGGCACTGATTGCACAAGTAGTTATAAATCCAACTACCATACGATCACGACTCCGACGGCCCCTAAGATGTGATATTGTACAATGTAGTATAGTTCACATTTGTTTTATGTAATATTTGGGTGTTGAAACTGACTATACATATGAGTCATATGCCGCTGGTAGATTACAGCATCAATTCGCTTTGCATAAATATATACATTTATTAAAATTTTGTTTGTTATATACATAATACATTCGATGTATAAGGGGCCGTTATGGTCGTGATTGTATGGTAGTTGGATTTACAACTAACTATGCAATCAGTGCCTATCATCACTCATGTTGTGAGTTCGAATCTCGAAAAGGGCGAGATGAACAACATCATGCATGTGATAAATATTGTCAGTGACTTGCGACAGGTCGGTGGTTTTATCCGGGTCCTCCGGTTTCCTCCAACATTAAAGATAACTGACACGATATACATGTAGCTGAAATATGTTACATGTGGCGTTAAACAACATATAATCAACCTACCATTCGATGTATGTAGCCTTTGTGTGCTGTCACTTAGTGCCCGGGTGGCTCAATGAGTTAGGTAGTTGGATTACCTAACAACTCATATAAGCCTATCACCAATACGGCGTGGGTTCGCGTCCGGCTTTGTAAAGTACAAACAAAAGGATGCACTCGACTCACAGCCGCAAGTGATAAAGTTTACCAGTTGCTTGCCCATGGTCGGTGGCTCTCTCCGGGTACTCCGGCTTCTTCCACCACTAAAACTGGTCACCATGATATAGTGAAATGTTGCTGAAAGTGGCGTTAAACACAATAAATTAATCATGTACTGTCACTGACCACCATGAGTCATGATATTTACGTATGGTAAATGACATTATTTATTATTATTGTTACGGAAGACGTTTTTAGAAGTATAGGTGAAAATTGATAAATATATATATATAATAAACGTGTTTTCTTATTTGGTAATCATGTTGTTACTATATCGGAGCTGAAAGTTTTACCCCTTGTGAGCTGCGAAGGGGTAAAAACTACATAAAAATAACAACTGCTAAATAAATTGATTTAACAGCTAAAAATGAAATCAACGGAGTCTTAAGCAAACGTTAACGAATATAGATGTAAAACTAACAGTTCATACAAATGTATGCAAATTGACGTCAAAACGGAACAAACATTTTAATGAAGACAATTAACAGCTTTTAGGAGGGGTGATTTCTTATTTCAGCTATTTGTGTCTGTTTTAGTATTATGGTGTCAAACACTTGTTGTGGTGTGGTATTGTTATGTTGTTTTTCGTCTTGTGTAACCTATGTTATCCGTTTCTCTGGATTGTCTATTTTTGTTTTTATTGTCATTTCGGTATTCTCTACTATAACGTTTATTTCTAATAGAATTGCATGTACATGTAGGTCCTATTCTAATTGAGATTTTGTTAATACAACAATTGTTCTGCATATATTGCATATTATTGTTCAAAAATTGAGAGAGCGACTTTTTTTTATAATTTCTTTATTGTATTGTTCTGCCTGTTAACAAAATCTCCTTGGCCTAGGCTTCCAAGTGATGAAGTTACATAAAAATATAATTTCATTTACAATTTAATATTATTTTTAATTTCCCAATAAATTAGATTTTGTAACACATTTTGTTTTATTCTCACCAATATATCTATCAACAATATTACCTGTATAAATATATGTTATTAAAATACAACCTGTAAATAAAGTATATAAACAAAATTATACATATGTATATAAAAAAAAGGGGGGGAGGTGACTTGACCAATATTAAATGGAGGCGAGTTTGAAATAGTTTTTTCAAAGAGTTGTCCTAAATGTGGCGAGTTTGCAGGGAATGGATAGGAGTTCTGGTTGGCAAATTGGCTGTGGGGCATATTGTTCTGTTTTGTTTTCCCCAGTTTCTGAACTGCACACCACACAGCATCAATACCAATACGTGTATTAGCTATTTCATTTTAACATCGATGCTCGTTGGCTTTGTATTGGAGTCTATAACTACATATGCAATCAGTGCCTATCATCACTAACATTGTGAGTTCGAGTCCCACTCGGACGATGTGTATTCGATACAATATTATGCGACTTCCGGTTTCCTCCACGATTAAAACTGATCGCCACGACACAACTGAAATAATGTTGAAAGTGGCGTTAAACACCACTACCCTAACCCTCTTTATTAGAGTCTGATCATGTTATTTTAAGCTTTTAATTATTTCATTTAATACTTGCTGCGGTTTAACATATTCTTTTAACAGTTTTCGCAGCCCATATGATTTTTAATGCAATCAGTGGCAACTCACAAGTCAAAGGCGAAAAACTCTATACACAATTGAAAAGCTACCTTCATTTGAAATTTCGCAGAACTGAAATGAAGCAATTGACACCAACGCTTTCAATTGTAGCTTTTGATCATACATCTGAAGGTTCTGTTACATCAATCTGAATCTATAAAATGTAACAGAAAATACTGACATAAGTATCAACAGTCAAACCTGTATTAAGCGGGCACATTTTGTTCAAAGAAAAAATGACCATATAAGAGAGGTGACATCTTAAAAGAGGTTCAATCCATATGAAATTTTTAATAACTGGACAAAAAAGGTGACCTTTGAATACAGGTTACTGCTTAATAGAGTTGACCTCATGGGCAAGTTTGACTGTATATTGTGACAAAGAAGATAGTGTTTCTAGCTCAGTGTCATCGTAAAGAACTGAACAAACTCGAATCGCATGTATTGGAAAGTACCTGATGAAGGTGATTCCTGAAACGCCTCGGGCGCACTCAATTATTTGTTTATATTTACGTTTTTATTCTGCTATACTATACCTACAAAAATTCCGCTTATCATGGCAAACATGTTATTCCTAGCAATATTTAATTATTTTTATGTTTGCTTGTTTGTTTGATGGTGTTTAACGCCACTTTCAACAATATTTCAGCTATATCGTGGAGGTCAGTTTTATTGATGGAGGAAACCTGGGTACCAGAAGAAAACTACCGACCTGTCACAAGTCACTGCCAAACTTTATCAGATAATGTTGTACACCTCGCCCTGATCGAGATTCGAACTCCCAATATCAGTGGTGATATGCACTGATTGCATAGGTAGTTGTAAATCCAAATACCATACGATCACGGCCACGATGGCCCTCTAGAAATATAAATAAATATGTTTGTGTCTTAATATACATTACAACGGGGACAAATTAACTACATATTTTTCAACCCCTCATTCGTTACATATCCCATTTCATTTGTGGCACGCAGCCGCTCATCAACAGAACACTCAGAAGCAGCCACATTTTTGTTACACGATCCATTGGTTGTAAACTAAGTCTCGTCATGAATACAGGTATTAAAACAGTGCTCCATTGACATTAAACAATCCACCAATCAATCATTGGGAACAATACAAATACAAATAATAAAAATACTAAAAGTTTTATTTGAAGTCGGGCATATATAAAAAATAACATAAGCTCTAATGACCTTTTTACCGACATAAATAAATAATATATATTTTCAACAACAAAAATAAATATATATATATATAAGATAAAAGAAAGAAAGAAAGAAAGAAAAATAAAGTGGACATAATTCGCAAAGAGAACAATGGAATACTTAAATAATATAAAATGGTAGACAAGAACACTTTAGAAAACGATCAATATTGAAGGGTAAAACACCTACACTGTATTAAATTCTTTCAAAATACACTGTTTTCTGAATTTATTACTGATTTAACGACTTGTATGATAAGATACAATAATAGATTGCATTATCATACGAATTACAGTAAATAGAATGTAGGTAAAAATTGTACTTCCCAATCCCGGTTTTATGCAATATTATTACAGTACACTAATATAATGCATCATTCATGATACAAATTACTAGAGGAACAGGAACTACTTACCCTTCCGGAGCACCTAAGTTCACCCGGATTTTTAGTGGGGTTCGTGTTACTGATCTTTAGTTTTATATGTATGTTTTGTAGATCGTTGTTTGTCCTTTTGTTTATTTTCTTTTGGCCATTGTGTTGTCTGTTTTTCTTCGATATACGGTTTCTGATTACCTCCCTTTGGTATCTCCAAACTCTTCTTACGGTAGATAGAATGTAATTCCGAATCTCTCGGTCTTCTTTGCGTTTCATGCAATATTTTTATAGTACACTAACATAATGCATCATTCATAAAAAGAATTGACTATTTCAAACAGCGTGAAAATTAAATGAACCAAACTAAGGTTTAATTTGATGTGTAATGAGCACAATTATTGAAGTATAATTGTAGCGTTGTTATGAATGAAAGTAGAAGCATGCAAATGTAATAATTATACACATCAAACGTCCATCTCTCAGCCGATCAAAAACAGACTAGACAATTTTCTTACTAAAGTACAAATTTCTGTATTAAAATATTTTCTTATAAATGCACTGTCTTTAATTTTTGCTGTAATTGAATTGATGGTAAACCGTATAACTCGACTCAACTCAACTCAAGGATTAACAAGTTACGGATTCTGATTAACCCTTTAATTGGTATCTTCAAACTCTTCTTAATTCACTGTCTTAAAACCGAAATAAAGTTTGTGACAAGAAAAAAGCCCAATAATAACCATGGCATGACATGAACGCGTCGTTCCTCCTTTGATGGCTTGTATTATGCAACAAATAAGATAATTACATTCCATCATGCATTACAAGGTTGAAATAGAACAACATCTACTGATCCTTTGGCAATCTTCTTCCTTGTAATACTACTGCACCCATGACGTCAATTTAATCGAAATAAATTGGAGTATTTGGGATCCAATAAACAAGTTAAACATTGCCACCTTTTCGTGCCTATCTCAAGCCATGACCTGGATTTCCTACGTCATATGTAGTGACCTTTTCTACATTTGTATATACTGTACAATGATTTGAGGCCGGAGGTGATTGTTCGTTATGTTGATAGTGCTGTAATTGTTGACCCTCACTGTTTACACTTTCATTTCATTATTTATTATTTTATCTCTATTTTCAAAGATGATTAATACACCAATTTATGAATGTACTTTTGACTGAAAAAGGGGGGGGGGTGTGGAATTATTCACAACATTAAAAACATTCCCACGAATAAAATACTAATACTTACAACATTTTATTACATAATTCAATAGATTGCACATGCAATTAAGTTCAATTGAATGGTGAAACTGTATTTTCAATATTCCGCCTCAACATTTAAAAACATGAAAAAAAATCATGGAAAAAACCTTGCCCAGATGTTCTGCTGATAAGAGCAATACTTGAAACAGAAATTAGGCGGAACGAATTCATAATACCAGCAGATTGGGGTTCAAGGGTTCTGTAATTTCGTTGACCAAGGTTTACCGCACGTTTTCTACCTGTGTATATTTTCGTTTGAAGCCGGGTCTGGTTTATTTAGAAACAGACAAAGTTACATAAACAGATGTTCCATGGGTCATAACGCGTCATTTACATACGAAGTATTGCATGTATATTGTCTTAAAACATACAACTGTTTATGAATGAATGTTTTTATATTTTTTTTTTCCGTAAGGAAGGAACGTGAATTCTACAACTATCTTGTAAGGGTGATTTTTTTTTCTTTTCAGTTATTTAGCTGATTCAAGCTATTTTCCTCTAATTTTTTCCCCAGAAAGTTGCTGGATACGGCCAGAGCAGGTCAACAATAACAATTTTGAAAGGGGGGGGGGGCGTAGATGACCTCAGCTATATTTCATTAATTTCAGTTATTTTAATATTCGAACCACGGTCATCCCTGATCCTGCAAATTGCACTTTGATAAAATTGTTGGATATTTTTACAGTTACAAAATGTTTTTGTCCGTTATATAGGATGAAACAAAACACAAGAAAATCGATTCATTATCAATATTATTCAATCATGTTTTGAAGTTCTTGATCGAGAAAAGTAACCAAGGTCAACATATTGCTATTTCTATCATATACGTTGCTGCAATGGCTTGTGGGTATACATCAAACAATTCAAAAGAATCAAGCGAAAGGATACTGACGCATTTAGAATAGAATGGGGCGGCAAGAATATGTGAATGACAGGTAACAATACCTACAAGGCATATCCTGTCTGTCTCATTTTCTTTGGGGGGAGGGGGAGGGGTGTAGGTATGTTTCCTAAACTTGATTCTGTATTGCATCCAGTTTATTCTTTGTTTTGAACTACCGTTTTCATTTTCTACATACATTTCAAGAATGCAATGGAAAATCAGACTGACCAATCACAGTGGGGCATATTTATTAATGCGGGTGAATCATTCTAGTATTAAAACCACATTATTGAAAAAATAAACAAATTAAAAAACTCTACATGTATATAAAAGTTCAAACAAGTACAATACACTATGTATTATCATCAACATTGGTTTATATTACACATGCAGCAAGCATGCAACCTGGCTTCAACTTTGGAACAACGTTGAGTGTCTGCAGAATATGCACTGCATAACAAACCAGTGATTATACATGTATGATTTGTCTAAGATGAGAAAAATGGTAAGAAGTATGATATCGTAAATTGTTTTAGTTGCCATGGCGGTAGCGCGGGTATTTTAAACATCTGGGGAAGTTTCTCACTGAGATTTAAGAAGACAGTTGCGGAACGACACTGTCACTGTCTAACATGTGTTAATCTAAGCTTAATCCAATGAATGTATTATCATGATGCAATATGCAATGAATTATGAGTGAAATCAAACAAAAGCACATTGAAACAAAGACAATCGGTTATGCTTGCTGTTTCAAAAGTGAGGTGTTTGCCTCCATTGCGTCACGGCCATGGTTGCGATACATTTTTGGTCACGATCTTTTAAATTTTAAATTGATTGTCGTTTATTTTTATTTGTCGTGCATAAATTAACTTACCGGTATCATAAAATGGAGAGCAATTTAATTTATATTTTTTATTTAACTGGTAATAACTGCTGCAATAAAACTACATTATGTGATAAAGTTTGTCAGTGACTTGCAGCATGTCGGTGATTTTCTCCTGGTGCTCCGGTTTCCTCCACCAATAAAACTGACCGCCAAGATATGACTGAAATATTGATGAAAGTGGCGTTAAGCACCATCAAACAAACAAACAAACAAACAAAGCAATACAAGTAAGATATAGATTCAGCCCCAAATCCTAAAAACCAATCAGGATGTCGTTAACTAAATATATTTGATGTTGGTAGTTAATTGAAATACGTTCTAAATAAGAATAAAAAAAAAAAACATCATTTCTTAAGTCATAAATCATTGAAGATGGAAGAAAAATAATTTACATTAATCAGTGTTATAGAGGTATGTATCAAAATATGCATAACTCGAACTTCAATGGCCAGTAGACATTGCAAGGATATTTTTCTCCCTCGCTTTATCTTTTATCTGATATTATATTAATACGTTGTTCTGAGCCCCTACCGTTAAGATACAGGGGTGCTTTATTTATCCAAACACACGTGTCAGCTGAAACGCGCTAACTAGCTACTTCACGTGTTTCCGGATATTTGATACACTGGTTCTGACCATGATGAAAACATAGTTAGAAAATAACTGGCATATCACAAATGACCTGTGGACAGAGGCAAAAATATTACCTGCTGAGAAAATAATATTTATCACAGTAATTGGACATATATCTCTAAAATCTGAGAATTTGAAGAAAATATGACAAATTAGCATCACGCCTTTTTTGTACGTAGGAAGAAACATTTCCGTAGAATAGAAATGGCAAATATCGGGATTGAATCAGCAAAGATATAAACAAAAATATGTTTTCATGATCAGCATGTCTTTTATATTTTCGTGTATATCAGTTACAAAACTCATCTTAAACTCAATGAAAATATATCAACGATGTAAGTACGATTTCCCGATAGGATCGCGATTATTATCGTTACTTGTAGCAATGTTTCATTTTTATCGTGACTGTCAGTTGTTTTATTGGTAGAAAACCAAAGAAAGCAGGTAATACAACCGACCTTTCACGTTTTACAAACTTTATCATATGAAGCTGTACCGAACACATCTATTTATTTCAGTGTCCTTGCTGGTTAAAGTAAAATTGGCCTTTGCAAAAATCAGTCATATTGTACTTAAATTGGTCTTTGCAAAATAGCTGTCATGTTGCAGTTTAATTTGGTCTTTGTGAAAGTCTGTCATGTTGCACTTAAATTTGACATTTGCGAAAATCTGCCATGTTGCACTTAAATTCGTCATTGCAGAAATCTGTCATTTTAAACTTAAGATTTATCTTGACAAATATCTGCCATTTAACTGTTAAAGTAGTCTGCCATATAACACTTACATTGGTCTTTGCGAAAATCTGCCATGTTTTACTTAAATTCGTCATTGCAAAAATCTGCCTTGTTCCTTGTTGGACTTCAATTGAGGTTATGATTATGGTGTCTAACGCCACTTTCAACAATATTTCAGTTATATCGCGATGGTCAGTTTTATCGGTGGAGGAAACCGGAGAAAACAGGCGACCTGTTGCAAGTTATTGACTAACTTTATCACATAATGTTGCATCGAGAACACTCCACCTGGCTGGAATTCGAACTCACAACTTTAGTGGTGATAAGTACTGATTGCATAGGTAGTTGTAAATCCAACTACCATACGATCACGACCACTACGACCCCTGCACTTAAATTGGTTTTGGCAAATATCTATCATTTTACAATTAAATGGTCTTGACAAATGTCTGCCATATAACACTTATATTGATCTTGGTAAAAAATAATCTGCCATATCGAGTGTGTTCTTTCCACCAGTGTTTTCTTTCCAGAGGACAAGTGACTCTAGTATATAATTTCCAGTGCAATTATTGCACTAGGTTATTTTTTCCATGTTAACCCTAACCGGAAAATCTACACACCGGAATAAAAGTACGCTTACAATTGCACCTAGAAAGGTCATTGCAAAAAACTGCCATAATCCAGTTTAAAAATTAAAGGCATTAAATTTCTAGTATTACTTACTAAATACTTTGGCATTACACCTCCTTAGGACGTATGTGTGATAAGTATTATTATATAGATGTTTTGAAATGGTAAAATATACCACAAAAGTGAGCCCCCTGTGGTCGAGGAGAGGCCACGTGTGGGTGTCAAGCTGTTTCATAACAACATTGTTATTATTTAGCACGTGTAAAAGGGATTAAATGTACTTGTTTTAATATTGTAGAAATTTGACATGATAGTGTACCAAGATTAACACGAGTTTTACATGCGTTCTCCCGTAGATTATTAGAGAGCTTGGTTGTTTGATAAAAATCAGAAAATTGCGAATGAATTGGTTACAGCAGAATTGAATCTTTGTCAGTCATAATACAATGTAGACATTTTAAAATTGAAAAAAATCTAGTCATGTAAAAATAATTAAATGAAATTATAAATGGCTGTAAATGCAAGTTATGACATTTTATGATCACAGAATAAAACTAACTGAGCCGCCTTGGCTTATCTCAAAAATTTGTTGTTGGCACTAAATAACTGGAACCTTTGTTTGATTAGAAAAAATAAGACGTTTAAAATGCAAAAAAAAAAAAACCAACATCTTTTTTAAAACTATTACTTCGTTGATCGTAAATGTCACATTGGGAAATTAAAATTTACAAAGACATTGTTCAAGAAAGTGCCATTTGATTGTATTTTTTAGAAAAAAAAATGTCGGTTTTTCTATTTCATCAAACATTAGTGCGCCGTTTGTCGTTGCAAATAGTTTCAAACATAACCTTAACAATGATTAGATGCCAAACAGTTATTAGAGACGAACAACAACGAAGTCATACAAAATGAAAAATAGTGTTGACCAGATCAGCGCCCATAACAGTGTTGACCAGATCAGCGGCCATGTCAACCCCGGATGTCAACTGTCTGCCATTGTTGACTGATTGACACACCTTATCTTCCGGTCTAATGAATATCGTAAATGTAAACAAACCGTAAATTAGAATCTTAATGTCGTAAAATTAACTTCATAATTATGTTCCAATATCATTACAATAGGACGTGCAATTATCTGGTACCCTGATAAGTATGATATATTATCAGTAATTATCAATAAGACCGACAGGTTAGCCATGATTATTAGAGAGCTCGAACAATTAGCTGCTAGTTGGCGTAACTGTCTGGGCGGGGTAAAGTAATAAACCATGACACCATTAGTAAATTGTCAATTTTGCAGTTGTTTGTCTGAAAACGATATGTGTACAGAGCAATTTTTCCTGTACTATTTGGTCATTTTCCTGTACTATTTGGTTACAACAGATTGGTCGAAATTCAAATGAGATATATAGTTTTTTGGTGTTATTTCTTTGAATTTACCTGAATATACTTCCAAATGCCTCCCCCCACCTAATGGGTATTAAAAAAATAGTGTTATTAAAAAAAAATATTAAATTAAGTGCTCACATTAAGTCCCTAATACAGCCTTCATCATTGTCACATCTCATGAAATTTCATTTTATATACCAGTATAACAGACGTACAATCAAACCTTCCCATGCGGTCACCTCTATTAAGAAGTCACCTGTAATAAAAGGCTACGATTTTCTTATCCGGTCATAAAACAAATTCATATGAATTGAACCTCTTTTAAGAGGTCACCTGTCTTATAAGACCACCTTTTCTTTGTCTCACAGATGACCTCTTAATACAGGTTTGACTGTAAGTCCAATTGGATATTGGCATTTTTTCTTAAAAGCCAACATCATTAACGAAATATTATAGTAATTCTTAATAAATCAAGCTCCACGACCAAGATACAAATGTATAGCAGACTGAAGATCACCGACACCTTGGGAATAAATCGGAGCAATCAAATACCACCTGCTTGACATTATAAATGACGATTATAACATAATGTAGTTCACATGTCGTTATGAAATAAGAAATTAATTAACACAAGGCAAACCATTGTTGTCATTTTAACGTTATTTTCCCCATAGCATATATAGTTAAACCTGTATTAAGAGGACACATTTGGGACAAAGCAAAAGTTGTCCTTAAAGACAGGTGACCTCTTAAAAGAGGTTCAATTAATATGAAATTTTCTATTTAAGGACAAGAAAAAGGTGACCTTTTAATACAGGTGACTGGTTAGTAGTTTAGTTTAAACATATTTTATTTGCCAATTAAACAGACAAAATGGATTAGACACAAGTAAAACATACTTATGAAGTCTTCTCCAAATTACAATTTGTTACAGTAAAGAAGTACATAAAAGGCATGTATTATTATATGTAGCACTAATAACGAATCAATGATGATATTCACATTAACAAACAAAATTAGTAAAACAAAATTAAGATGGATTCATGATGTGCATGTTCAACCAATTCAATTCCAGTTATACGATAAGGAATCTCTTTGAACATTTAATATAATCAAAAAACATATTTAAATATAATACAATTTTGTTCATAAGTTAAATTATCATTGCCACATGTCAGAAATTCAATGTCTAGATTGTAGCAAGTTGTAATTCTATTGATATTACCTATCAATGTAGTTCTGGCTTGTATGTATATATAGGACATTCCAAAAGGAAATGTTTTAAATTTCCAAGGGCAGCTCCACATCGACAAGATGGGTCAGATACGATTCCAACTCGAAATAAATCAAAATTCAAAAACGAAGCTGAATTTCTTAGCTGAGTTAACATAATATTTAATTTCCGAGGACCACAGAAAAAATGTTTAGGGACAGAATGATTTTCAGTTTGATCGAGTTTCTTTAATTCTGATTTGAATTTTGATAAGGTATCAACGTTTCCAATATTGTTATTTAAACTATTCCACATTTTTATTGTGGAGGGGATAAAAGAATCACTAGTCGAAGAAAGTCTACAGAAAGGTAAAATGATATCATTTCCATTTCTCAACGGATACACTGAGGTACTTTGTATGGTGGGGGGAATCAAAGTACAAAGATAATTAGGGGTATTTTTATTAACTATATTATAAAAAAGTTGAAGCTTCCTTCTCCTCCGTCTCACAGATAATAATTCCCAACCTGTCTCTGTATATAAGATTTCAGTTTTTGTAAAAATAGGTAAGCCAGTAACAATTCTGGCAGCTTCCAGTTGAAGTTGTTCCAGTTTTTGTGAATTTCCATTCCCACAGTTATCCCATAATTCACATGCATATTCAAAAAGTGGTCTAATGTACACAAGATATAGTTTATCTAAATTAGTGCGACTAAGGCGGTATTTCAATTTACGTAGAATATTCAAATGTTTAGATACACTACTTTTAATATTATCAACATGGGTATTCCACTTAGCATCATTGCTAAATGTAACACCTAAGTGTTTATGAGAAGTTGTAATGGGCACTGATTTTCCATTAAAAGAGAAATCAAGATTTTCTGGAACGCTGCGATTAGAGAAAATCATGATTTCTGTTTTGTCAGGATTAAATGACATAAGCCATTTTTTTGACCATATATCCATTTCATTTAAATCATGAGCAATGACTGGTTAGTAGAGGTGACCGCATATGCACGTTTGACTGTATAACTATTTTTTTTTAGGTACTATTTAACGAATCAAGCAAAAATACATTTTCCTCTTAAAGAAATGATACCAAGTGACATTTCATTGTTTAACCTGAATTAATTTAAGATAGGATTAACGTACAAACGTATCCGTATGGTATTAACAATAATTCTACAATCTAGAATCTGTGCTGTTAAATTATACAATTTTAAAATACAAAGGTAGATATCTAATTTAGTGCACACGGCACGTTTCTGGAATAACCTTCATCAGGTACACTCTTACTTAAATTATTGGAAAGCCAAATAATTATGAAGTCTTTAGGAGTAAGTAAACCAAAAGGTTTAAACAGATTAGCCAAAATCGTCCAAGTGTACAAATGTCACCAGGGGCCGTGTTCTCGAAAGTATCCTAAGATTTGTCCTAAGACATGTCTTAAGACGATTTTTAGGATGGTCTTAGGACCATCTTAGGAATGTCCTAAGAGTGATCTCGAAGCTATCTTAAGACTATCATAACTTAGGATGTCTTAACTATGTCCTAAGTGTCAACGCAATGATTAGGAAAATAGAAATATTGTGTACAACAATATCTCTAATATTAAAATATAGCAAACACTTAATAAAAATACTCATAATAGAATATAAGATGTAAATAAAGTTTTTTTCAGTTTCATCTACTTTTTACACTGCATCCCATGAGTCTGATTCTTGTTTTCTTTAATTTGCAGTCATCTATATATACGTAGTTCTGAAGGTCATATACGATATACAACTAATGTATAGCACGCTTTTATAGTAAAGTACAGTCATTACCGTTATTTTTTGTGTGATTACTTTCGAGTGGACTGATTTCAAACTTTCAATGAATTACTGATTTAAGATGAACAAAAGATATCTCGTGCGCCGTTTAAATTATAATAGAAAAATTATTGATAGTTCACTTACTAGTATTTAGATTTAAAAACAGCATAAAGGTGTATACCAATCATATTCTACAAACTAAAGTTCGTTTTTGGTACAAAATATCAAATTATATTATAATTTCGGGGCTAGGACCATCTTAAGACACCTCCGTAGATGTCCTAAAGTTAAGACAAATTTTGCGACATGTCCCAAGTTAGGACATGATCGAGAACACGACTTAGGACTAAGATTTGTCCTAAGATGGTCTTAGGACATGTCTTAGTCCTAAGACACTTTCGAGAACATGGCCCCAGGTCTACGATCTATGGAGACTGGCCTTAGTTTCAATAAATTACATTATTTAGGAATTGTAAATATAAATATATTTAATGACACATTTAAAAAATTTATGATTGATTTTCGTATACTGTCCAAGCCCCTAATATATAAAAATCACCTTGTTAAAAATAATACGAAACTATATAAAATCGTTAAATGTAATACGAAGCTATAAAGAAATTGTTAAAAATAATACGAAACTAAATGAAATTGTTAAAAATAATACGAAGATATATACAATTGTTAAGAATAATACGAAACTATATAAAATTGTTAAATATAATACGAAGATATATAAAAATGTTAAGAATAATACGAAACTATATAAAATTGTAAAAAATAATACGAAAGTATATAAAAATGTTAAAAATGTTTCGAAGATATATAAATTGTTAAATTTAATACGAAGCTATATAAAATTGTTAAAATAATACGAAGCTATATCAAATTGTTAAAAAATAATGCGAAACTATATAAAATAGTTAAAAATAATACGAAGGTATATAAAATGGTAAAGAAAAACATGAAACAACATAAAATTGGTAAAAATAATAGGAAACTATATGAAATTGTAAAAAATAATACGAAACTAAATAAAATTGTTAAAATTAATACGAAACTATAAATATTGTTGGAAACTGTTGTACGTGACTTTGTGCATATGATAAGGATTATGAAAACAACAAATTCAGAAGGAAATGCTATTTTCCTGTTCATACTTCAATTGCAAGTCTAGGAATTAAATCTAAAATTTATAGGTATTGTTACATGTATGATTGAAATAATAGTTGCTTGCACTGACCTGAAACACATTTTATGAAAATAAATAGATACGGATAAAAAGCAAATAAAACAATAAAAAAAAAACACATTAAAAAGATAAAAAGACGGTGCCAACCAAGACGAATGTTTGGAGTCAAAACAATTCTGCAGTAGTTGGTATTTGAAATATTTATATTTTGCTTACACCCTGTACATTCCATAAATAAAATTTCAACAAAATAAAAACTGACAAAATTGACCACTTTGAACATAATTTATTACTGTATGATGCATTCGTATCTCCACTTCGGAGAGTTTCCAAGTCTCATTCTGATAATTATACGAAATTCCTTATCATGCCTTCAGAGTGTTATCTTTAGAATGAAATATACCATATCTAAAAGATTTTACTCTTCAAAGACACCTCCATTATAATATATGCGTGTTGTGGATCTAGGGTGTTAATTAAGATATAAATCATATAATTATGCCGTTTGTTGTAAAATAAACCAGAAAAAACGATCTGTCATGGTCAGTTTTACGCGATAATTTGGTCTAAATTTATCTTTGTTGAAGCCTTTGATTATTTGGTACCCCGCATTAAATGGTACCTCGCAGTAAATAGAGCGACTATGTTTAATTATCATTTTATTGGTAATTAGACTAATTCGCTTTTAATTTGCAATTAAATCATAAGATGAATTGAGACAAACCAAGACACGATAGAATAAAATGAAAAAAAAATACCACACTGTCGGAACAGCTCCGAAATATTTTCGAAATATCGTAGACAGAAGCAAGATCAATATTACCAACAACCAAAATATAATATACCGTACACTTGCGTGGCTTGGCACAGACATTTGAATAAAAAGTAGCGGGGTTTTGGGTTATGGGCTGTATGGCCCCAAACCTCCTCTCTTAGGTTTTGTTGGCCCATTATGTACATTTTCATCGCCACATTCTACTGGGCGTTTTTAATGATTACAAGGTTTCCACATTCCCGAAGAACTGCTTTGGGGGGGAGGGGGGTATCAAGGTATTTCTTTGAATAATGAATAGTAAAATTCCATTCTGTCTGTGATTTAGAGTTGATTTTAGAACACAAAATATAGACGTAAATTTTAAATTGTAAAATAATGTATCACTCAAAAACAACAATTTGATTTGAATGGTCAGTACTTCACAGTTTCATGTTATATTTTGCGTTTATTTACGTTGTAACATTTTTTTTGTTGAAAGAAAATATGATAATATTTTTGCATAATATAAAATATTGCTTGAGTGCAGGATACACATTTATAACGCATTACATTTATTATTTATATAGATTACTAAATTAATTTTATGATTATTATAAGCCAATTGATTTTCAGTTTTTAATTTCAATTTCCAGAGCAAAAAAATTATGCTGATCAGGTTAATTAATTTGACAATTTAGATACTAAAAGGTGAGAACTGACACATACGAAAATGTTTCGCTTAAATATTAGAAAATTACCAGATTCCTACCCATTAATAAAATAAATAACCAAATCTATAAACATGACATAAAAATCTCCCCAGATAATTAACCTCCCCATTAAATTCACGACTTTGCTTATTAGGCCCCGTGTTAATTTGGCGAGAAAACGGTAACTTCCCTTCTCTTGGGAATATTCTGGTTAATGGGCAGAGTTGAGGAATGAAAGAGGACAGGGTTAGTTTTAATTACTGTTCAGCTTCAAGGATGTCGCTTTACATAATTACTCGACATGTGTTTTTCATTTTACGTTGGGAAATTGAGAAATGTTCGAAAAGTAATAAACAAGCGCTAAACAAACAAGAAGTCACGCGCTATGCATGTTTGGAGATTGAAATTCGTGGTAAAAGTTTTATTACTTTTTAATTTGACGTCCATGACATTTATTTGTAAAGTTATTATAATGGTGGGAGCTCATAATCAAAGTAATATTTTGGGCGGGAACCATGAATAACCCACATAAAACAAAAACAAAAACAAACAAAATTACAAAAAAAAACAAAAATCAAAAAACAAAAACATCTTGCCATTCAATAAGTATTTAAAATGGAAACCGTTTGTGTATTATTTCTAGAGGTATCTACGTGGGTCGAGTAAAAATAAGTATTGTTGTCTCCTAACAGCATCTTGAAATTAAATAAGTTTTTAAAATGAAAAAAACCGTTTGTGTACTATTCGAAGATTCGAGTAAAAATATGAAAGGGGATTACCTAAAGACCATTCCACCATAGTTTGGTCCCAATTGGCCCAGCAGTTTCTGAGAAGATAATTTTTAAGTGATTTTTTGCCAAATTTTCTATTTTTAGTAACATCAGCCATCTTAGTTGGCGGCCGAGGTCGTCGGACAGAATTCTGCAAGGGGGTCACATAAAGACCATTCCACCATAGTTTGGGCCCAATTAGCCCAGCAGTTTCAGAGGAGATAATTGTTAAGTGATTTTTTGCTGAATTTTCTATTTTTAGTAATGTCAGCATTCTTGGTTGGCGGCTGAATTTTCTATTTTTAGTAACGGTGGCCATCTTGAATAGCGGTCGGGGTCATAGGACACAATTCTGAAAGATGACCACCGATGGACCATTCCACCAAATGTTTGGTTCAAATTGGCCCAGTGGTTTTAGAGGAGTTGATTAAAATGCAAAAAGCTAACGACAGACGGACGACGGACGCCCAGTGGTAGCAATAATAAGTTGTTGTCCCCCCCCCCAAAAAAAACCATCTTGACTCTAATTAAGTATTAAAAATTGTAACCGTTTGTCGTACTATTTTTAGGAGTACGTATCAAGATCAAAGTAAACGAAGTAAAAGTACTGGTAGTTATCGTCACTTCCGGGAAAAAACAGCAGCTGTATCGGGACAACCATACTTTGAGAGTGAGGAAAGTCCGGACGGCAATCCCGGTCATGAAATGGGTAGGTGTCTGAAACCCCGGGTAGCAGTGAGCCAACCAACGTCGGCAGTGTTAGGCTTCTTGTTAGAGGTCAAACACAGTAATTATGGCTGAAAAAAAATGTGAAAAAAAGGTTTAAACAGTGATCACCAATATCAACAAAACGAACATTCGCCTCCCACCTCCTACCTCCCACCGCCCACCTCCCACCTCAAAGCATTGAACATAACAAATATTACCAGGATATATATGACGAACACAGGAATCAGTAGAATATATACTCTATCTACTTTTAATTATTATCATATGATATAATCTTATGTATATTCAGGTGTAAAGAAAAACCAAATTTAGCAAATAAACCATTATTTATTTCGTTCAAAAATTATGTAATTTTAAAGCTTCTGATTCAATATTCAAAATTCTTTATTTCTCATAAAACCATAGTTTTAACAGTGGTACAGAGAATTTGCCAATTTAACATATATAGATATTACATACACATGACAAGACAAGATGGTCTACAAAATTAAATAATAATAACAGAAATAATATAACATCATTATATCTGAAAATATAAGTTAAAAATGTCAATTGCAGGTAACAAGCATTTATCTTCTAATTTAAACGAAGGACCAAAGATCTATTTTACCCATAAAGCGTAAGTGTGATATATTTATATTATTATTAGATTCGAAAACAAACCAAAATATAATTTTGATAAAAACCAGGAAACATCAAAGAGGGCGAGGCTGTAAGGTTCAAAATTGGCCCCACAATTTATTAAAAAATAATGCTTGACATAGAATAAAAACACTTTACTAATATAATTGTTATAATATATTCTGAAAAAAAAAATGACGTTCAATGCTTCGGCCATTACCTAACTGTGTCGGTCCGCTGTGAGGAATTAGATGCATATATTAACCAACTGTATTTATTTCTGAAAAGCACATACACAAGTATTGGGAATACATTTTAGAAGAAATTTTATCGACAATTGAGGTGGGGCCGATTTTGGCCCTTATAGCCCCACCCCTCCCCAGTCCTTTAAGGTTTATACATCGTGATTATATGATTTATTTTAATAATGAAGGAAATACATATGTTCAGTAAATACTAAAATGGAGTAAAATTTCATTAGCGGTCCGTAATTGGACCGTGATTTACACGATGCCAGAATGATCTATTAGGCGACAAACGATAACGAAACCGTCTGCAATTTATTGGTGGTCAAATATTTTGAGATTATGTGATTAAATTAAAGATTAGTAATTAAATGTATGATTAGACAGGATACGTAGATCTAATAAATTAAATTGTAATATGAAATAAACGATAGAGAGTACCGAAGGGGCAATCAACAATGGAAAATCTAGAGAAACTGGCAACATAGGGTGCACAAGATTTGATTTGATTTTGATTTTTGGTGTTTTAGCGCCACTTTCAACAATATTTCAGCTATATCATGGCGACTAGTGGTGGAGGAAGCCGGAGTACCCGGAGAGAACCACCGACCCTGGGCAAGCAATTGGTAAACTTTATCGCTTCCGACTGCTAGTCGAATGCACCCTTTATTGCAATTTACAAAGCTGGGCGCGAACCCACGCCGTATTGGTGATAGGCTTGTATGAGCTGTTAGATCCAACGACCTAACTCATTGAGCCACCCGAGCCACCCGAGCCCCTAGGCAACATAGGGTGCACAAGACGAGGAAGAACAAAACAAAAACATAACACAGTATATGTTGGACACCACTATCCATATAAACAAACAACAAATAACGTAAATAAGACAACTGGATGCAAATTGCAATATAACGTTCACACATTAACCATATACGTTTACTAGACTCTGTATACTGTATTTATGACGACAAGATTTCTTAAAAAATGGCTGGCTGAATAATTGCTCATTTGGCGTTAAGCAATAATCACTCACTCACTCACTCACTCACTCACTCACTCACACACTCAAAAATTTCATTCATAAAGCTTTCTAGAAAACCTGTAGGTTTCAAACACAAAAAAGTTCGTCAAATTTTATTTTTCCGTTTTTTTTCTTTCTTTTTTTCAACTCAATTTTAAGCAATAATAATCTATAAAACTATAAAAAACTAGATTATCGGTGACTATTAAAAAGGTAATGTTACATTTTATGCAAAATCTTATTCAAAAACCGCTAGAGCTGTAAACAATTCAGTTGCAGAATGAATATTTAGAAGGCGAAGGTCAATAAGACATGACCCAGATAATGGCAGATTTATTAACAGACGCCTGACATTGATCAAATGAAGACCAAAACATACCACAATGTCGGAACAGCTCCGAAACTCCGTCGGACCATCACAGAAAAAGAATGCAAAATTAATACACCTAACTGACCAATCCGCTCACTCTCTTTAGGGCTTGGTACAGATACTTCAACAAAAAGTGGCGGAGTTGAACTTGTTTTATATGTAAAAATTCTATCAACGGTTGCAAAAATATATACATTTAGATAATTTGTAGTATGGTAGACACGTTGAAACAGGCAACAGAGAGATCAGGCTTAAAATACTCATAATTTATCAATACCTACACAGATTTGTGCCAAATAATCTTTTTTTTTATTAGATATTAAATTAATGAGACAAATTTTGAAGTTATCTTTCAGGAAAAATATTTTGAATTACATATTTTTTTAACAACCAAAATAGTAAATGCAGTCAACCCTGCCTATGTGGTAACATCTATTAAGCAGTCACCTGTATTAAAAGGTCACCTTTTTCTTGTCCTGTTATTGAAAACTTCATATGAATTAAGCCTCTTTTAAGATGTCACCTGTCTTATAATGCCACTTATTCCTTGTCCCAAATGATGCCCAGTAATTTGAAAGTAAGTGGTGCAAACTTTAGCAATTGGCGCAAATGAGTTATGGCGCAAAAGGACGCAAAACTGGCGCAAAAGGATATCTCTCATCCCTAAGGTGGCCTCTTAATACAGGTTTTGCTGTACGAAACTTGTAGTGGAAGACAAGTAACTATTTTAATAGTGAAAGACTGAATTAGCAAAATATTATGAGTGTAAAGCAATTGAATTTAATAATACAATTTATTGTCTAAAAATAAACTATCATGGTTTGCGATCAGAATAATTACCACAAGGACAATGAAGGAAAAAAACCCAAAACGAAGCCATTAAAATTTTAAATTTTACAAAACTGCAATATTAGAATCATATAATTAATTGCATATAAAAATACCTAAGGTCCCTTGTCATCAGTTTTACATACTGTTTAATAAAGGAACATGCTATCTTTACTGCACGGAGAAAGTTCAGTGGGCTTTACAGGACCACTAGTTTTTTCAGTATAAGAGAAATCTATAAAATCATGGTTTTGTTGTTCTTCTTCTATATCTTTCAAAACAATATTTTGTAGAGTTTAATTTTTTTTAAATGAAAAAGGCACATGTATGTAATTAGAGAATTTGTAAAATAAAAATAAACTTTTATAAAATTTGATTTAAGATGACTGAACGTATGGTTTTGTTCTTCTATATCCTTGAAAATCTCAAGAGTTTCATCATTTAATGAAAAAGGCAATTAGACGATTTCAGTTGCAATATAAAAATCAACTTTTATAAAAAAAAAATTTGATTTGAAATGACTGAAGGTATTGCTAAAATATAATTTATTCGTTTTATATATTAATGAACATGCTAGCCAGTGCTAATAAACCGAGCCTTGCACGGAAAAGACAGATATTTTAAGGTCAAATTTAACTGACGGTGATTGACAGTCACAGGGGTACACTATCTAATCCATATCTTGTTTACTGGCGGTATTTATGTACATCAGACTATATCTAATGTGATCAGGCACTGATCGTTTAGATAATAGAAGTCAATTTATTAATAAGGTGCTTCGCCCATTTAAAAAAACATTGTATTTTTATATACCGGTACTCTATTTTGTACTTGTGACACACTGGGGGGTTTTCGGTTATTAGTTATATCATTTGTATCTGAAATTTAAGCGTTTCAAAGACGAACATAGTTTCGTACCTAATTTTAGCAAGAATGATCTCCTCCTTGTGCAGAGTACTCAATTTAGGACAGTAGTGAATTAATTAAAACTAGTTGGTTGGTTGGTTTATGGTGTTTAATGCCACTTTCACCAATATTTTAGTTATATCGTGGCGGTCAGTTTTATTGGAGGAAATCGGAGTACCCGGAGAAAACCACCGACCGACCTGTCGCAAGTCACTGGCAAACTTTATCACATAATGTTGTATCGAGTACACCTCACCTGAACGGGATTCGAACTCATGACATTAGTGATGATAAGAACTGATTGCATAGATAGTTATAAACCCAACTACCTTCACGACCACGATGGCCCCTAAGTAAGAACAAATACCCAAAAAGATTGAAGTGTATTTAAAAGACCGTAATAACGTTCAAAATGGTTTTATGACCAAGTATTTAGAAAGTATTAAAATATTTTGCCCCATTTTATTATTAAGCTTAACAAGACAAAATACTAAAATTACACAACTTGATTGGATTGGTTTTGCCCATTCAACTTTGAAAATGGGAGGAAATTAGGTATCTTAACTCGTTTTACCCATTCAACTTTGGAAGAATTACATTTTTGAACTTGTTTTGCCCATTCGACTTTCGAGGAATTATATATCTTAAAGGGGCATTATCTGCAAATGGTAAATTTTTGTTACTCATAAAAACTATCAGATATGATTGATGCCTTAATAAAACGTGTTTCTGTAACTTATAAATGTTATGAAATGTACGCGCATCGGAAAAAAAACGTGCAACTGCTCGTGTTTTTAGATCGATCAAGAAATGGACGCCATCTTATTAATTATCGACATTGTTTACGGAGTTTGTCGAATCGTCATTAAATCAGTACAACAATGCACTTATTTCTTATTTTTTGTGAATCTGCTTTTAGTCGGTGGTAATTACGGACAAAGAACCATGCAAGTTTGCAGTTAATAAGCGACAAAATACAAATTATTCGTTTTACCTGTCACTAGTAAGGTCAATTGCATACGGAAAAAGCGAGGTCAAATTATTTGCTTGCAAGCAAATAAGTAATCGATGGTAATTTTCGTTCTCAAAAGGCAGAAAGTGGTTCGATAAGCTGCTTAATATGAAATATTTACTTTTATTTTATCATTTTAAAGCTATTTACCTATTTCCAAAGCATATAATTTGTTTGGCTAAAATCGTAGCTAATGCCCCTTTAATAAGGTTTTGCCCATTCAACTTTAAAAATGCGAGGAAAGTAGGTATCTTCACTCGTTTTAACTTTGTACATATCTTAAGGCTGGTTTTGTCAATTAAATTTTCGAGGAAATTACACATCTTAGCTGTTTTTTTCCTCATTCAACTTTCAAGGAAATAACAAATCTTAACTGGTTTTGCCTGTTCAACTTTCAAGGAAATAACAAATATTAACTTGTTTTACCTGTTCAACTTTCGAGTAAATAACAAATCTTAACGGGTTTCGCCTGTTCAGCTTTCTAGGAAATAACAAATCTTAACTGGTTTTGCCTTTTCAACTTTCTAGTAAATTGCAAATTCTAACTGGTTTTGCCTGTTCAACGTTCGAGTAAATAACAAATCTTAACTGGTTTTGCCTGTTCAACGTTCGAGTAAATTACAAATCTTTACAGGTTTTGCCTGTTCAACTTTCAAGGAAATAACAAATCTTAACTGGTTTTGCCTGTTCAACTTTCAAGGAAATAACAAATCTTAACTGGTTTTGCCTGTTCAACTTTCAAGGAAATAACAAATCTTAACTGGTTTTGCCAGTTCAACTTTCGAGTAAATAACAAATCTTAACTGGTTTTGCCTGTTCAACTTTCGAGTAGTTAACAAATCTTAACTGGTTTTGCCTGTTCAACTTTCAAGAAAATAACAAATCTTTGCTGGTTTTGCCTGTTCAACTTTCAAGGAAATAACAAATCTTATCTGGTTTTGCCTGTTCAACTTTAAAAGACATAGCATATCTTACTGGTTTTGCCTGTTCAACTTTCAAGGAAATAACAAATCTTAACTGGTTTTGCCTGTTCAACTTTAAAAGACATAGCATATCTTACTGGTTTTGCCTGTTCAACTTTCGAGTAAATGGCATAATTTAACTGGTTTTGACCATTCAACTCTCGAGGAAACAAATCTTATCTGGTTTTGAGGAAATGACATGGTTTAACTGGTTTGTCCATTCAATTTTGAAAATACGAGAAAATTGCGCATTTTAAATGGATTTACCCAATCAACTTTCGAGTATATTAACATCTTTATTGGTTAATCCAATCAATTTTCGAGGAAATATTTACATATCTTAATCGGTTAAGCCCATCCAACTTTCAAGGAAATTATTTATCTTTACTGGTTTTGCCTAACATTCGAGAAAATTACAAAACTGGTTTTCTCCACTGATTGTTCGAGGAAGTTACATCTTAACTGGTTTTGCCTATATTCAACTTTCGAGAAAATTATGTTTCGCACAAAACATCTTCCTGTTCGTATATAATTCCATTCAGAACGGAAGTGACCAACTTATCTAGACCCTTTGTCGGGATCTTTACACATCACCATGTCAACAACGTATACTTACAATACAAAGTTATAGAAGACACATGCGTATATTCCATTTATAAAATTCCATTATAATGGCAATACAATATATTCAAGAGAACAATGCAATACACAGTTTAGAAGACACACGTGTATATTCCATTGTAAAGACAATACTATATAGTCAAGAGAACAACACTCCAAAAAACCAAGTAGAACAAACATGAAAATAGAATGATTTTTGAAAATCCTAAGACACAACTGAACAAGAAAACATTTGAGTAAAATTTGACAAGAACCCCATCTCATTACGATTATATTCTAACCCTTTATCTAGTTAGGATAGATATTAGAATCTGTAGTAATTTGAGTGAATGATAAAGAGAAATAAACTCAAGCAAATCTGATATATTTTTGATAATTTTATCCTATACTTGCTAGAACTAGCTCATATTATAATAAAATGTTGTCAAATATACGATAACGTAAACACTGTATCGTGGATTTGTGTATCAACAGACAAGAAATACATGAACGTACTGATATCTACTGATACTGCTCCAAAATAGGATCCAGTACGTTGAGTTATCTATAGAGTTATCTCCCTGGAATAGATATCACCCAGCAACTCGGGTAAAATGAGTGTACATTGAGATATTGCTTCCCCTCGTTATCACAAATATTATCTTGGCCAGTCGCACTTCATATCTGCTGATATTGTTATCTGTAAATTATTAGTAAACATATTTCCTATTGTGATTAAAGTTCATGCATTACGTAAACACATGACATATGATACGACCATATCACAAATTCATACACGATCGTGATCGATAACATTGCACATGATCCAAAAATGGACGATGAAAAAAACCAAACAATTATGAATGAGAATGTTATATATGAAACAACAATAACAAGTATAATATACATGTATGTATAATATAAAATAATAATTAAAAGAGTCGGGAACTATCAATGGCGTTTCCAGAAGCCGTAAATAGAAGGATAGACATTACAATGGCAAGTAAAAGGACAAACAATTATCTACAAAACAACAGAAGAAAATCAAAGATGAAACAACACTACCCCTACTATTAACCGAGGGTAAACTCAAAGTGTTCCGGAAGGATGAGCAGTTCCTACTCCACTAGTAACACCCATCGAGCATCACGTGTTTAAGACATAATCTAATTATACCATCTATTCCATCGAATTGCAACATTTGATAGGAGAGTGGGCGAGTGATTGTTGTTTAACGTCAACTCGGCAATTTTTCAGCTATATCATGGCGAGAACAAGTTAATTTTCAATGAGATAAGGATGAGGTCCGCTTTGTACAAGACCAACATGCTGAGTTGGATTTTTATAGTGCTAGCTGACTGAAACGACAGTCCGCGGGTAGACATGTCGCTCTACTCGGACACATTATTCTGATTCCGACCCAACCAGTCTTTGCTCTTACTCATGAATGCTGCGTGCTTAGCGGAGAAGCAACACATATCAATTTTATAGTCTTTGGTTTGATCCGACCTGGGCTCGAACCCACGATCTACCGCACTCAAGGCGAGCATGCTATTCATTACGCCACCGATGCGGTTCTTCAGAGACCAAAATATAGAAACAAAAATAACAAAAAGGAAACAAACTCGTGGGTTCGAGTCCCGCTCGGGTCAAACCAAAGACTATAAAATTGTAATTTGTTGCTTCTCCGCTAAGCACGCAGCATTAAACAGAAAGAGCAAAGACTGGTTGGCTCGGAATCAGAATGATGTGTCCGAGTGGAGCGACATGTCTATCCGCGGACTGTTGTTTCAGTGAGATAGCACTATAAAAATCCAACTCAGCGTGTTGGTCTAGAATAAAGCGGACCTAATCATCATCTCATTAAAAATTAATCTCTTCTCGTCATGATATAGCTGAATAATTGCAGAGTTGGCAGGCATTAAACAACAACCATTCACCAATGTAAATATGATTTAAATAATTAAAAAAAAAACACGTTCGTTTCCTCCATTTTTGAGTAAAATGAAATTGTATTCCATTCTGGTGTATTCGGGTATAACAGTCATTCTCACTTAACTTTACCAATTCCTTAATTTACATGTCTTCGTATTCTCTCTTCAAAACAACAGTCAAGTACTAGAATTTCAATAGATATTTCCTTATACCACTATATATGGAAGATAAATAATACCCAAAAGTTAAGCTATAACATGTCCGTGAGAAATTATTTGCAGTTGATAATGTCATCGGACCACTTTTTGTCATGTCTTCAATATGAAGCATGTTTTAAAGTTGTAAGCTTAAGGGCCTAGAAGTTAGATAGCTAACCGAATACGTGCGATTTGTCATCTCTTGTTATCAAAACATTAAGATAAATACAGATCAGATACATTGCAATTAGTTTCAGGTAAGTAATTTTCATCACCAGAATGTCCTCTATTTTATGTTTCCTACGTTACGTGTTCGAACATTTCCGAAATCCAGAGTGCTTACTGGAACCCAGTTATGGTGACTCTGCACCCGTGGTTGCTTACTTCCGAAACCCCAATGATGAAAACGAAATAAGTCATAAATCCATTGTCTATGTTTCTGACGAACTTGGCCATACATGCAGCACGGTTTACGCATTTCTGAAAGACTTAGTACCTAGACTTAAAGACCTTATTCCAGAACTTTCCTGCATCCACTATTTATCTGACAGCCCCACCAGTCAATAAATAAACAAGAGCATATTTCACATCATTGCAAATCATCTTTAATTGTTTGGTGCTAAAGGTAGCTGGCAGTACTTCGGGGCAGGCAATGGAAAAGGCCCCTGTGACGGCGTAGGAGCTGTTGCTAAGCGCATGGCCGATGAAGCGGTCAGACAGGGACGCGTTACGATCCAAGATGCATCTGATTATTTTGCTTGGGCTAGTGGTACTCAAGGTGCTGTAAAATACGTATTTGTTTCAAAGGATCAATGTGAGGAGACACAAAATGCAATGAAGACCTTGAAGTTGTCACTTGTGAAAGGAACAATCAAAATTCATTCCGTTTTTGGTTTGAACGAGAACAAAATTGCTTGTCGAAATGCCTCCTGCTTTTGTGAAAATTGCTACAAGGATGGTTTATTTAGTGGACAGTGTGAATGATGGGAGTATCATACAATCGGTGTAGAGCAGGTTCAGTCGAATGGAAACGGAAATGTAGCGGTAGAGGATGCTGTCAATTCTGATGAACAAGAGCCTGTTTTGAACAATGTGGATCTTAGACTTGATGATATTGTGGTAGATCAATATGTTGCAGCAATGTATGACAGTAACTGGTTTATCGGAAGAGTGTTAGATATTGATAGAGATGACGGAGATGTCAACATTAGATTCATGGAAAGGTTGAAAACTAAAGGGGAACAATCAGAATTGAAGTACAAATGGCCAAATAGTTCAGATGAACTCTGGGTTCAATTTGAGGATATTGTTTGTGTAGTAAATGAGCCCACACCCATTGGATCCAGCAAACGTGGATATCAAATTTCTGTTGACGATCTCAACAATATAAAGGAAAAAGTGTCTGAAAAAACATTATAGATGGTTTTGTTCCATGAACAATCCGATGTTTCCTACGTTACCCTATCCTGACTAATCAAAAGTTCAAGTTTCTAGTTTCCAAACTTTAATTATTTGTTCCAGTAATGTTGTTATATTGTTTGAAATGTAGTGTTTGCATGTAATGCTATAAAATTGTTTTAATATAATATATCTATTCTCAGATTTGTGTTTTATCTGTAAGTGTTGCTAAACGGGTGTCTTTTTGACCACATTTACCAAATTTCATCTTTTAATTTTGATTTTCTAGGGTAGTAACTGGACGACATTGAATATACGAAAACAAAAACATCTTAGTATCGAAATTGAAACAATAAAACTTGTGATATGTACTATATGAAAAAATTCGTCTCTAATGTTTCCTACGTTACCTCTGTAAGAGTATAGGAAAGCGCGAATTTATGTTGCAATATTTCTTTAATTGCAGTACAGTTTTGCTACATATATCGACATCAAATGTAACTTGATGAACAGGATCCGCTATAATGGTTTTCATCTTTCCCTAAAACTACAGAATTTCTGAAAATAAGAGCTAATTATTTCACTCTATAGCAAAACATCTGTACCCCAAAATACCAAAAAAATGGCTTGATTCATATATCTTTAATTTTCAAATCTTTAATATTTAGACTTGATGAAGCTATTTTAACATATTTCTGGTAAATTAATCATGAAGAATTGAATCAATATATACAAATGTATATATATTGGTTTTGATAAAGGACAGAAAATAAGAAATATAACGTAGGAAACTGAAGAGGGAAGACGATAAATTAGTGGACAATGTTTACCATCCTGTCAATTGTTTGTTTGATGAGATATGTTGCTGAAATTTTTAATTTTCAAAGTTGAAATGCCAAAGTTCCCAAAAACAAAAAGCTTTTTTTTAATGCGAAATAATTTTTTTCACCGATCAATTTTGAATAGCCAAACTTAACTGAGAATGACTGATAAACGTTATATTTTAAAACTTATTTAACATATGCTCTTTTCTTGCAGAATAAAAAAAAACAATGTTTAAAAAAGATTAATGCATACAATTTGGCAAGATAGTTCTAAAAGCGATGAAAGAAAAGGTAAAATTAAACCACACAAACTCCGACCACAAAGTACACCTACTTAAAATGTCTCACTTTTTATAATTATAAACTTCTTTAATTTCATATCAGAAATTAATATTCGGAAAATATAATCCACAGTGAAGTGTGATATATTCTCCAAATATCAGCATGAAGCCACGAGCCTCAAAGCGATAAAGTGGTCAGCACCAATTTAAGATTTAAGGGGGTTGAAAAAGTATGAAATAAATTGTTACCGATCTTCTTATAATTGATACTACGGAGCAGCTGCTAGCGGAAAAAAGTTACTGTGTTCATTAATACTTAGCGATGTTTTTATATTTTGACATGGCGGCGTGCGACCTCGTCTTCAACGGTATCGCTTTTATCTAGCGTCTTATCCTTATATCTTGATTCATGCGGTTTGATTGTAGATTTTAGGAATTTTAAAAGATAACCCATCTTAAATTATTTCCTCACGTGTAAACTGAACAAGCACAGATCGTCATTAAGAATACACGTGAAATATTTCGTTACGAACACCGGCACGATTTAATAGGATGTGCCTATGTTACTAGATGAATGATGTAATGAAATTGACGTGGTTCAGCTGAAATTTGACAGAACTTGATAGAAAACATCTTAAGAAAAACATATATATTTGAATATCAGCTAACAAATATCAGCTAACAATACACTATACGTATTCAATTTCGAAAGGTATGATGGCACAAAAAAAAAAAAAGAATAAAAAGACAGCAAAATAAAATCAAAACACAAAATAAAACAGAACAAACAAACACGAAACAAAATAAACAAATATAAAACAGAACAACACAGCATAACACAAACAAAAATAGAGCAAAACAAGGAAACACAGAACTAAATAAACAAAAATAAAACAAAACGCAACAGAAAACAAACAAAACAACAGATCTCAAAACAAACAGACGAGAAAATATTACGACATTGAAAAAAAAAACGTTTCAAATATTTTCGTTAATTACAGATAATCTGCTAAGACATTTAAAAGAAGATGTTTTTCCAAGCTTTGGTCAATCAGGAACGATTACCAAAGATTGTTACAATGGATGTCAGTTCAACACACTGTACGATTTCCATATCAGATGATGTTCAAATCGTTTAATAGTTACACGACGGGTGTCACTAGTGGAGCAGGAACTGCGAAATCTCCCGGAGCACCTAAGCCCCCCTACCCCACACTCCCCAAGGGTTTTATTGCGGTTTGTGTTGCTCGATCTTTAGTTTTCTGTGTAGTGTTTTGCAGATCGTTGATTGTCCTTTTTCGTTTTGCCATTGTGCTGTCTGTCCTTTTTCGTTTGGCCATTGTGTTGTCTGTCCTTTTTCTTTTGACCATTGTGTTGTCTGTCCTTTTTCTTTTGGCCATTGTGTTGTCTGTCCTTTTTCTTTTGGCCATTGTGCTGTCTGTCCTTTTTCGTTTTGCCATTGTGCTGTCTGTCCTTTTTCTTTTGGCCATTGTGTTGTCTGTCCTTTTTCTTTTGACCATTGTGTTGTCTGTTCTTTTTCTTTTGGCCATTGTGTTGTCTGTCCTTTTTCTTTTGACCATTGTGTTGTCTGTCCTTTTTCTTTTGACCATTGTGCTGTCTGTCCTTTTTCTTTTGGCCATTGTGTTGTCTGTCCTTTTTCTTTTGACCATTGTGCTGTCTGTCCTTTTTCTTTTGACCATTGTGCTGTCTGTCCTTTTTCTTTTGACCATTGTGTTGTCTGTCCTTTTTAAATAATGTTCTGATTACCTCTTTGATATCCTCTAACTCTTCTTTCAGCAATATGCAAAACGAGAACATGTTCAATAATATATAAAATCCAGATAGAAAATAGGAAGGACATCCGGTGAAACAACGTTGACTGCCACTGGAAACATTTTAGATTGTGGGTATGGACAAAGAATTTAGTCTTTTGTAGCGACTACAGTGCTCCTACTCTTTTTCGAAATCTCTAAAAGATGTTTTTAAGGGTAACCATACACTACAGGGAGATAACTCTTTAAAATCAGTTGAACGTTTTGATCATATGATGTTTGTATGCAGATTTCAAGCATCTCGGTGATCAAAACCACAGAGAGAAAAGCTGCTATGTGGCTAGTGAATTTATAGCTCTGAGTCATTGGTTGGATTTGTTAAAATTTCGATATTTATTACAGTGGATATATTCAAACACACTGCCAAATGATAAAAAATTTAAGAAAATTGAACGAGCAGATCAAATTTTACCTGAAGTGTATGGTACTACCTTAAAATGCATGAAGTGTGACACTCTCCAAACAGGTTACCCACTATGACCCACGGCCAGAATCACCACTTTAGTATCTTCAGTTTTTTGTTTTGTTTCAACCAGTACAAGGTACAAGGTAATCAAGCACCTGATCAGTGTTTTATTTATTGCTTGCATTCACACATTTTTACTATATCATAAAAATCAAAACATCTACTATCGCATTTCCAAATTTTTTGTCCCTCCTTTTTTAATGTGTCTCTTAAGAGGATATTTTATATCACGCATCTGTTATCTACGTAAAGACTTTTTCATTAATCTTTCGGAAGATCTCTAAAGAAAAAACTTATCTCTCTTAATGTACCGTATATTACATATGTGAATAAATATCAACACATTTTTGATGGAGAGATTACGACATGGCAACGACAAAAATTTGTTTAAGCGTTCAATTAAAGTTATATATAAAATTCCACGTGACGGAATGTTAAGACCAAACGTATCGGAAAAGAGATGAACCGAGAGCACGGAAATCTTATCTTCCCTTGGCGATTCATTTACTCGCAATTACAACTAAGGTGGTACTATTGATTGCATTAACAGATAATTTTCTCATTTGTTTTGGTAATATTTCGATGCAGGTAAACAAATTATTGTCAGAACGCAGCGTTATCATGTGTCGCAAAACATATATAATTTCCCAAACTCAAAACAATGATGTATATTTACAGTGTATATATATAAATGCTTATATATTTTTTTTTTGCATTTTCAGCACACCTTCTTATGTGTATTTATATATCAAATCAAATCAATCGCTATTGCTATAGAAATCAATAATGATTTATGACATATAATACGCCTATCGTAGTCCTGTGATACTGTGGTAGTTAAATTTAAAAATGGCGGTGAAAATTGGTTGAAATAATACATGAATAAACGGTATAATAGAACCCGTGGTACCTTAGGGTCGGACCACATACAATGTTATTTAGAAAAAAAAACACAACAAACAAACAAACAAACAAACAAACAAACAAGGTAAATGCATAATGTTAAATAAATTCAAATGTCACCTGTCCTCAGTACCAATGACTGTTTTTAAAAAGGAACCAGTAGTTCTGCTTGCTATGCCATTGATGAAGAGAGAATGTATAAATATGATTGTTTTCATTGTCTGTCATAGTGTCAAAATTATCGGAATTATCCCTTGTTTTAGATTTTTGAATATATAGTTATATCTTAAATTAATTTTTTTTTAGCCTTCCTACGGAAAATGTCTTTTTGTATTAAACGTATTCATAAAGACTGGTTCATTCTTTGTCATTTGAAGAATATTACATTTACTAAAATCATAGTTATGGTTATGGTGTTTAACGCCACATTCAACAAATTTTAGTTATAACATGGTGGTCAGTTCTATTAGTAGAGGATGCCGGAGGACCCGGGGAAAACCACCGACATGTCGCAAGTCACTGATAAACTACATCACATGCATTGTGTCTTGAGTACACCTCTCCATGAACGGGATTCGAATTCACGACTTAAGTGGTGATATGCACTGATTGTATAGATAGTTGTAAATCCAACTAAAACGATAACGACCACGGCGGTCTCTTCTATTAAAATTAATATTTGGCATACTGCATATATAATTAAAACAATCAATTTAAAGATAAGGTAGAATGACGAGTTCACGGAACAAAGAAAGACTCCATACAAACAAAAAAATATAACAATCTGAAGTAAGAACGTCTTTTGTCGTCTTTAAAACGAAGCCCAACATGATAGCTCTTTATTTTTCAGAAAGATCATTATCTCCCTTATTTGTATTGATTGATTGATTGATTGATTGATTGATTGATTGATTGATTTGCGCTTAACACCAACTTTAGCTGTATTTGTATTGAACTATTCAAAGCGCATTGAGTTAATTTATCGAACCGTTGTTTTATTATCATGAAATATCACTGGTTTCCGGGGTTTAATTCACAGAGCTGCCCCGCACTTCACCATGTGGTGGAGAGGAATGTCCCTCCCTCTCAATGTGAGAGGGGTTAGGTTATAACACGAACACCTGACCATATTGGATGTTATGTGTAAATATTGCAATTGGATGGAAGAACCCGATCGATATAGATTTCGGAAAAGAGTAGGCGCATTTCAGCCGCTACAAATGCCTATTGTTGTCCCTGCACAACTCGCTCTATTCTTTTCTAGTGACATTTAAAAGTCATTTTCCCATTTCTCACATTTTCCCTCTTTTATGTATAATTTTCATATAATGTTGAACTTGTCGTTCTCGTTCTGATATATGCATTCAAATAATTATCGCTTGTCGTGTAACATCAATCAATCAATCAATCAATCAATCAATCAATCTCTATCACGTCATTTCGTGTTTCAATCTATTTGTTGTGCCGATTCTCAAAGTCAACCTTAAATTATATAATAATTTGCCGAAAAAAATATTGGTTTAAGATGAGTGTTTATGACTACTACCAAAGGAAGTACATCCTTGACACAAAGAACAAAATAAGCTTGAGAAAATCTCAGAGGGATGTATTTTCCATTCTTAGTACAAGACATGTATCTTAGATGTTAAGACAAATTCAAGCTTTAAAACTCCAAATTTGTCAATCAAACGAGATAACTGTTCGGGTATCCGTGACATGTTTGATAACCCTCGATAGGTTCCGTGTTATTTTAACTGTATGACCGAACCCTTGTTTTTAAGAATATAATGTTAATTTACACATAACTGACAACCTAGATTTTTAATGGGTTGTCAAATTTCAAGAGCCCAATTCAACTATTGAACCCAATTATGTAAAACCCAGAAACGATAATCAAAAGTACAGATAACATTTTTAAAGGAAGGGGTTGTTAGTGCTTCTGTACTGATGTGTAAGATAGAGGTTTTAGTAAAACTACCGAAAAAAATGTTGTAAATAGATGAAGTATCTTTTTAAATAAGCTAATACTAGTACTTATTTTTGAGGGGCGAATTAATATATAGAAGAACGTTCAAGAAGTCTTTCTGAAAACCATGTTTCTCCGTTAGTAGTCAACATAAAAAAGCTACTCAAATAGGGCTACGTTACTCTGCTCCTAGGCTGAAGTCATCGTTACAAATATTCTAAGATCGTATTAACAAAATGGTTTCAAGACCGTTATGAAGTATTCATTTTCAAATGACAGTAGCACTTGTCCCCCTTTTTTCTATCACCGACGAAACTTTTATTGGACATTTTTATGGTACAACACGGTCTGTGCCTTATAAGAAACAGGAACTGCTAAACCTACGCGAGCACCTGTGGTCATCCCCGTTTTTTATGGTGAGGGGTATGTCTTGCTCATCATTTTAGTTTTCTGTGTTATGTTTGTTTGTTTCGTTTGTCTTTGTCTTGTGTCTTGTGTGGTGAAATGTTACCACTGTCTCTGGATTGTCTATTCTTGACTGTCCCCTCTGTTTTCTCCAATGATGCGATATCTGTGCTGTCTTTTCTTGATTGTTCCTTCGGGTTTCTTCAATGTTGCCTGTGTACCATTCGCGAACACCTGGGTTCACCCCTGGTGGGTTTTTTTGGGGGAAGGGGGGGGGGTTAAATGGGGTCGGTGTTGCTCATTGTTTTAGTATTTTATTTTGTTTAACTTCGTTCAATGTCTTGATCCCAATGTTGCATGTGTATCTGTATTGTCCATTCTTGATTGCTCCTTCAGTTTTTCCCTAATATTTCCACTGTCTCTGTATTGTCCATTCTTGATTGCTCCTTCAGTTTTTCCCTAATATTTCCACTGTCTCTGTATTGTCCATTCTTGATTGCCCCTTCGGTTTTCTCTAATGTTTCCAATGTCTCTGTATTGTACATTTTTAATTGCCCCTTCTCGGTTTTCTCTAATGTTTCCACTGTCTCTGTATTGTCCATTCTTGATTGCTCCTTCGGTTTTCTCTAATATTTCCAGTCTGTATTGTCCATTCTTGATTGCCCCTTCGGTTTTCTCTAATGTTCCCACTGTCTCTGTATTGTCCATTCTTGATTGCTCTTTCGGTTTTCTCTAATGTTTCCACTGTCTCTATATTGTCCATTCGTGACTGCCCCTTCGGTTTTCATCAACGTTCATTAACAACCAATTTGACTAAGATCTTTAATGGTAAAAGTCACCATGAAAACTTTTTTTATTTTTTATTTTTTATTTTTTTTTACCGATTTCTGTTACTCTATTGCAGTATCTCTTCAATAGTAGCTCCTACAGATATATATATATCCAAATACTACATGTTTATTGACTTTTCTCTAGGATTATTATAATATCATCGATAAACGTTAGAGAAATTGACAATTCAGAGACACTGGCAACATTGGGTACACAAGACACAGGACGAGGACATACAACAACAAAAAACATAACACAGAAAACGAAAAAAGATGAGCAACACGCGGACCCCACCAGAAACCGGGGGTGAACACATACATGTGCTAGCGAAGGGTATGGCCATGCTCATAATGATAATGGGGTAGGTCCGTATCTTAAATCACGTCAATTAGTGTCAAATCTGAAAGTTTGAAAGACGTTCGTAAAACCAAAATACAAACAACAAAAACAATGTTATTCCAAAATTAAGCTCATAACGATTCTTCAAAATATTTTTAAGTTTTAAGTCAAAAATAGCCAAAATGTTCAATCTATAATGCAATCTTATAATGACACAATTATTGACCTGATACCAGGTGGACCACATGTTATCAAAGGACCTTTCTATTTCTATAATTATCAGAGGTATGTTTTAACATCATCTGGTTGTTTATCTATAAACATGACAAACAGTCATGTCACACTGGTCAGTATCAACACATCTGGTTTTAGATGTAAAGAAAGTGATATATTATCGAATTTAGAATTTGTTAATTTAAAATTAAGGTACTAGAGAATTACAAAATGGCTCTAAATAATGACCAAGTACATATACATGTTAAAAGAACAGGGACAACAGACAGTTCCATAAAAGGGGGGAGGGAGTAAAAGAAAAATATCGGAATTCAAAGCAATTTGTTTTAAGAAGAATCAAAAGATACCGAGGCATAATTCAAAGCTAGAAAATTACAAAGCATGGCAAAAAGAAAAGATGACAAAGACGAAATTGGAAATATTCTTTTAAAACGAGTTTTTACCAGTCAATGGCTTAACTCAAAAAGGGGGACCAGGTCCCAGGACCCCGTTTATCTGGCTATGGACACAGGATCTCACAGCTAAAGTCATTCATTATTGAAGACACATTCCTTGTCAGCAGCAACCCTTTATCAATGAAATTCCGAAAGGAATCTAAAGCTCTGGAACATCATATCAACTAAAAGATATATATGCATGTGTTGTTGAAATGTTGCTACATGTATAAATAAAAATAAATCACTATGAAAGAACATCAAATTCACTGTTTTGTCGTAATTAGGATCGTTAATAAACGGCCTTAACTATCAAATTCTAAGTGTAGGTCTGTGACAAGGTATGAAGAACACCTAGCTGTGTCTTTAGTGGTATCCATTGCTTCCAATTCAATCGGAAATAGGCAGTCACTAAGCTGTGAATTATTTAGTGACAGGAAATCGTATGTATAGTAAATCGTGCTATGTCCCGATATCATCAATAGCTGAAATCGCCTTTCGAGACCACTACGTTTTAACCAATATAATATTTAATCAGTTTCAGTCAGTGCCGATGCCTTGAAGAAACTTGGTTAAAGGGGAATAACCCAAGTAGAAATAATTGTACTTGCATGTACATTATGTCACTTTTTATTATTTTAAATATGTTTTTATTAATATGGTATGATGTTTAACACCACTTTCAACATAATTCAGTTATATCGTGGTGGTCAGTTTTATTGATGGAGAAAACCGGAGTACCCGGAAAAAACCACCGACCTGCCGCAAGTCACTGACAAACTTTATCACATAATGTTGTATCGAGTACACCTTGTCTTGAGCGGGATTCGAACTCACAACTTTAGTGGTGATAGGCACTGATTGAATAAGTGGTTGTAAATCCAACTACCATGCGATAACGACCATGTCGGACTCTAGATGCAATATAGACAAAATACGGAATACAATTTTTAAAGCAGCAACTAGGTTGTTTAACCATAAATTATCTTTTTATACTCTTGTGTTTTTATGAATTATTTAGCTTGAAATACGACGTGTCTGTAGAAAACCATGCTATATTATCTAGAATTGATATTGTACCATACTCAATGAACAAGCCATTGACACCTGGTTGAATCTAAATGAAAATGGGCGCGGCTTAAATACCATGGTACAACATGCAGGTCTGAATGTTGTATCATAGCTAAAAATGTCAATCAGTCTATTTCTGTTACAAAACATAATATATCACGCACGCACATGCCTTCTTCTTCTTCTTCTTCTTCTTCTTCGACTTCGAAATACAGGAGTAGACTCTAAGGACTCTAAGGAATGAGTGGGTTATGTACATGAACAATTTACTTTAAAATAAACAAACACAAAATTAACCAAGCAAAAATAACTACAATGTAATTACATTATATATATATAGTGGCTTGCTATATGTATTTAAAGGTGAGTTGGGAATCCTTCATATGTTAATGTGGAGATACCACTTTTGAACGATTCTAGGTTAGGTGAAATAGCTATTGACTAAGGTAAACTGTTCCAAATTGAGATTGTATTGGGAAAGAAAGAATACTTATACAAATCTCTATTAGTCTGAATTTGCCTGAATTTTTGTCTCCCACGAGTACGTCTGTCAGAATGGGATATCATGGTTGTTGGTACCTCTACCAACCCCCCTTTATTTTATATGAGAGTATCAGACTTGCTTTAATTCGTCTACAAGTAAGACTGTCACACTGTCCCACTGTCTTACGAATTAACTTATTTGGAAAAACTCATCCTTCTGATTCGTTAGTTCGTATATATAATTCTTGTTCCAGGGTGGCTCAATGAGTTAGGTAGTTGGATTACCTAACAACTCGTATAAGCCTATCAACAATACGGCGTGGGTTGGCGCCCGGCTTTGTAAATTACAAAAAGGGTGCACTCGACTCGCAGCCGCAAGTGATATAGTTTACCAGTTGCTTACCCATGGTCGGTGGTTCTCTCCGATTACCCCGGCTTCTTCCACCACTAAAACTGGTCGCCATGATATAATATTGCTGAAAGTGGCGTTAAACACCAAAAATCAATCAATCATGTTCCAGATATGAGTATACTAAATACTTAATACAGAAAAAATATAGATTAATAGATCGCATCGACAAAATATAGTTCACCCGAATATACAGTTTTATACTTGAGCAGGAACTGCCTACCCTTCCGGAGCACCTGAGTTCACTGCAGGCTTTTAGTAGGGTCTGTATGACTCGATCTTTACTGTCATGTGTATTTATGTTTTATAGGTCATTGTTTGTTCTTTTGTACCTTTTTCTTTTGACCATTGTATTGTCTGTTCTTCTTCGATTTACGGATTCTGATTACTCTTTTAATGGTGTCTTCAAACTCTTCTTTGTGTAGATTACGCCATGTGATGTTGATCAGCACGTGTATTATCATAGACATGTGTCTGTTATTACATTATTTTGTTTTTATGTACTGTGAAAGTCCTGTGATTATTTCTATTACTTATAACGTTAACGTTATGTTTACATATTTTACAAGAAGAACAAAATGTGGACATGAATTGGCTTAAAGGGATATTAAAGCTCATTTTGGTAATTTTTTGTATCTCATGAAAACTTGCAATTGGTTCAATAAATGATATTTATGAAACATTAACCGGTTTTTATCAATGAAACTTTGTAAAAGTGACATAATTCGTTGATAATTCTGTCATATCTTGCGGTCTTTGCCTTGAATTGATTTTTTGCTTCCTGGACAAAAATTTATTTCGACCCTTTTAAGTGATATTTTAACGATATTAGGGATTATATGGGCGTGCATAGTATTTTTTAATTGTTTTTACAATTAAATTGAAAAGAAACAACCTTCGTCACGAGTTGAAAAAATAAATGTTAAAACGAGCTTTAATATCCCTTTTTAAGGATATTTTTTGTTAGTTTGAAAAAAATGTAGTTCAAACACGAAATATATATATGATAAGTTGGATGTTTCCGAATACCTTTGAGGGGCCGTCGTAATCGTGATCGTGATCGTATGATAGTTGAAGTTATAACTACCCTATCACCACTGACGCTGTGAGTTCGAATCCCGTTCATGGCGAAGTGTCCTCGATACAACATTAAGTGATAAAGTTTGTCAGTGAGTTTTGCAGTTCGGTGGTTTTCTCCCGATACTTTGGTTTCCTCCACCAATAAAACTGACTGCCATGATACAACTGAAATATTGTTGAAAGTGACGTTACCCCCACCCCCTAAATATTGTTAAATTTATGAACTGTGAACAAAATGTGTTTATTTCTATTGAATGATGAAATTGGTGTGTGGTGCTTACAGATTACAGAAACATTTTTGCAAGAAGAAAAAAATCGGACATGAATCATAGTATGAACAAATTTTCCTGATACTTTTGAGGACTGTACAAAGAAAAGTAACTCTAATTTTTTCTCAATCGAAATGCCGGATTATCTGCCCGTCATTAGTTTTTATTTAGACAATTTAAAAATGTCTGCGCCCATGAAACGATTACATAAGACACATTTTCTCATTTTCAAGAACATTGTTGTCAGTCTATAGTGTAATTCTCAGGAAAATATTGTCATATACGATACATTCCACTGTGTATGTTGAGTCATTTAAAATTTTATCCCAAATTCGACAAATTACTTGCACTGGTAAACATCAGTCTAGTTTAGTTTTCCCTTTACTCACAGTCACCATGTCACTTGAAGTTTATTGATGACCAACATTTTTCGAAATTTTTCTGATTTTTTCCCCTTATTTTTGAAACTTCAAGTGACAATGCAGGGGCTGCTCTGGCTCCCAAAAAGTAGGAGCCAGAAAAATCGCCAGGTGCCAGTTTTGAAAGTCAGGAGCCAGCTAAAATTTTTACAAGGAGCCAATTTTATAAACAGATATCTTGGAAACGTTTGAAAATGGTAGACAGGAAATTGCACAAGGAATGTAAATGTAAAGAAAAAACACTGTCAAAATCTGACTCAAAAATTAAGTCAAAATTTTGGGTGCTGGTGCCATTTTGACCCTCCATGTTTTACAAAATAATTACTTGTCAGTTTCATTCGATGTTTTTTCGTCGTAAGGGTAGATCAAAAATATTTTAGTTTCTTATCGATCTATATAATTATATAAAAACTGTGTTAATAAATGCCCGATTTTTATTTCATTTTATTTTTAAAGAGGCTAGATGCAGATGAGAAACTACAATATTTTCAACTACCTTAGCTTACATTCCTTGTATGGTATCAGGTAATAAAACAAATTTATGTTTAAAATATTTTTGTTTACCAATTTATTTTGTACACTTTGAAATTTCATTAACCTTTATATCACCCAAGCCGAGCCCCAAGCCTTCGGATGATCAATTACTGTCAACTCGGCACATGACTAAAGTTCATCTGTTATAAAAGTTTCTAGATCCCCAAAAGCATGCTTTGATCGATAATATATTAGAAACCTTTCTAGATTCTCATTCACGTGAAAAATGTGTGTACAAATTGAAATGTGTATCCACTTTTGTTGAAGGTAAAACGACACGTGGCTTGCAAGGGGATTAACGACATACAAATACGAAAACGAAAAGTAAAAGCACGTTTAGATAAAAATTTACATCGATTTTTTTTCTTTTCAATCCTTCTCGGTTTGTTTTTAAATCAATCTCCTCAGGTAACTGTGTATTTGACCTTTTAGTGACCGAGTTCAGTATGTGCACTACATAAAAATAGACACACCCGTACATAGATAAAAGTACAGTTTTGTCATCTTTGACGAACGAATTTGGAATTTCTAATTGTGGTTTCCCCATTATAACGCATACGTTGCGTGCAAAGAGTTTGAAGAAGAAATGGGCACATTTCTTTAAAATAGTAGCATTATATTTATTAGAAATTAATTGGAACTTCTAAAGTTTTATAGCTTCTTTGATCAGTTTGAGTTGTTGGTATAGCTTGGGTCTACGCTTGGTGCATTTGTATAAGGCTTGCCTGGAAGAAAGAGACCGATTGCGGGAAGGAATTACTCAAAATTCTTACCAATTTGTGAACTAACTTATATTGCTGTTAATCTCCTGATCATTCCCACATGATCATCTAATTACACTTCAATTAACAACAATAATACTATCATAAATCATAATTGGCGATCAAGATTTCACACCTCGATAAATTGTTTACCTGTTTTCCTTTGACAGTTAAATACCGACACGTGCTACAGTGATTGGGATTACCACGCGCCCGCGCCATAGTCGCATTACCCGACGAAATGGCGCATTTCCACATAAAAACTCTGCGTCATACGCGACGTACATACAGCCAAACCGTTCTGTCAAGACTGCACGGACATAGTCCCATTGAACAAAATTTAATCCCAATCACTGTATCAAATTTATAATTTAGTTTCTATTTCAAAATGATCTGAAAGTTCAACATCGATTTCTGGTACCTTGTGTACATACAATTTTATACCTTTACATAAGGAATTCAGGCTTAAATAAATCGTAAACCAGTTTCAAAAACTAATATATATGATAACCGCAAAGTACAACAAAGAGCAACAACTGACTTGTAACACTTTCCCGGCGGGAAGTATCGGATACCGATCAGCATGTCACTTTCCCATGTTTTTTTTTACTTTCCCCGGGAACCGGGAAATGGGAATTTTCATGCATTGCACAGTGTTTATCATGCATATCAGATGAATATTTTTGTCCAGATCAAAGTTTAAGCCAAGAATTAAAAAAAAGTGTTAAGTTCAAGCTCGTATGTCCTTCATCATATTTATTAAAACAGAAGGGTGTGAGTTGTCAGATAGTTTATATATCTCCTCCACCCATGTATTAAAGTTTGTTAAATGTTTTTATTCTACATTATTTTTCACACTGGATTTTGGCGCATAGTTCTGTCATTATGGCCCATTCATATCAAAAATGTCCCATTGACAAGGAAGGAAAGGGGGCCATAGTCCCATTGTTTTTTTTTTAATCCCAATCACTGGTGCTAGCAGACAATAAAACTTACCTGTATTTTACGGATAATAGATTTTTGTTACGGTACACAGTGATTATGGAATAATTTAAACAAGGAAATCTAGGTGCCTAAAAAATTGCCAGAAGCCGATTTCAGTCGCCAGTCAAGAAAAAAAATCGCAATTTGCGACATTGGTGACCGACCGTGTGATCCCTGCAATGTTTATTTTAATTCAAAACCATTATTAATATGATAATAGGTGTTGCCTAACTTGAGACGAAGTCCAATATTTTTTTTTTAAACAATATTAACTCAGATATGGACCTATAATTTTTTTTCAAAGTAGATCGGGGGCGGATCCAGACTTTCTTAAAAGAGGGGGCAAATAGGGGGACCCAAATTTTCCATTGTTTTTAAAGGTTTTTCGCCAAAACGGGGACCTGCCCAGTCCGATGTTGTATAATCCGGTACTCGACGTCTCAATTTCATAGAAAGTATTATTTCGGACAGGAGGAGGAAGAAATGAAACTCTGTTTAATGATATTGTCAGTCCCATGGTATATGTTTAATGGACTAGAACACACTATGATTTTGAGTCATTTTTTAACATTCATAACCGGAAGTAGTTCCAGAGTTTCAACTATGCATACAACATTTTAATTAACAAGTTTATTACAAATCTATGAGTTGAAAAGAAGGTACGAAACGTCTCACTATACATTTTTACCCCGGTACGAAACGTCCCGAGCTAGGTACGAAACGACTAGGTCACCAAATGTCCTGCACCCTTCCAGATTACTGTGCATCCGATTTTCTGCAGATTTAACCATGTATTGGCTTCCGGTGTGTCATTTCCAGTGCAAGGAATTTAAGCCATTAGTGATATGGAAAATATTGCTATTTCTACCATATTTGGGACTTCGTCCCATATTAAGTAGCTACTATACACCATTTTTAAAATTTAGTGTAAACAAAATGTCTGTTAATATACCATTTGAAAGATTAAGGTATTTACTCTTATCCAGCTTCAAAACCTCTTCTCTTAAAGTTTCAAGGTTCTGTCTTGACATTGCCATTTTGTTCAAGATTACAATTTATTATAAAATTCAAGGAAAGTTACTAAATAAATACTTCCCTTTGGAGGTGGCATCATTTCACTGTGAAATTACAATCTCATTGAAAAAAGGGAATTAACAAAAAAATTGGTGACTAGCTAGATAGGGCCCTGTGCTCTTGACGATTTGAATGAATGAAAACATCCTGGACATTCTCTACTGAGATTTATCATTACATGGTTGCCTTCTTCTTTTTTTTTTTTCTAGGGACCCGGGTGGCTCAATAAGCTAGGTTGCTGGATCTAACAGCTCATACAAGCCTATCACCAATATGGCGTGGGTTCACACCCGGCTTTGTAAATTACAAAACAGGGTGCACTCGACTCGCAGCCACAAGTAATAAAGTTTACCAGTTGCTTGCCCATGGTCGGTGGTTCTCTCCGGGTACTCCGGCTTCCTCCACCACTAAAACTAGTCGCCGTGATATAGCTGAAATATTGCTGAAAGTGGCGTTAAAACACCAAAAATCAAATCAATCTTTTTTTCTAACAGGACCTCAACTTGTTTACCTCATTTCATTTATTTTACCTCTAATGTTTCCATCACAACTTTTTGTTATATGCTTAGGCATATTAGAGGTTTGTTTGTGAATTTAATATGACAAAGTTGTCTTACCTCGTCAGATGATGTTTCATTTTGGCTTATTTGGCTTACTTTGAAAAGAATGCTTTAAGGCTACACTTCGGGTAAAATGAATGGTCGTATGTAGCACACAGGGGCCCGGGTGGCTCAATGAGTTAGGCCGTTGAATCTAGCAACTCATACAAGCCTATCACCACTACAGCGTGGGTTCACGGCCGGCTTTGTAAATTACAAAAAAGAGTGCACTCGACTCGCAGCCGCAAGTGATAAAGTTTACCAGTTGCTTGCCCTTGGTCGGTGGTTCTCTCCCGTTACTCCGGCTTCCTCCACCACTAAAACTGGTCGCCATGATATAGCTGAAATATTGTTGAAAATGGTGTTAAGACACCGAAAATCAAATCAAAATCAAATCGTACAGCACATGTTAAATTCCTATTGACACTCGAATAAAACCCCAATATGCAAAATGATTCAAATTAAGGATGTTGTTAACATAGTTAACCAATAAAAGTTTGTGAGCTAATTTTGCATAGACATAAACAGTGTGAAAGTTTATCTCCATCATGAATAATTAAGTTAAAATTGTGAGCAAGTTATCTGATGTAGAAAATAATTGCCCAACAGGATATAATGAAAATCGAATAATACATGTATTTGTAATATTATATTTTGGTAACTGAATTATTGATACAATTCCAATTGTTCAAATATGTGCTCTAAGTCTACATGATTATGATTCAAACAGGATGAAATTAGCACAGGTCTGTCAGCCCACGGCCAGTAAAAATCAGTTCAGACCTGTAAATATTTAGTTATGTTTCAAACAGGATGAAAAATGAAACTCCCAAATTTGTTTATATATATTTTTGTGTTTCAGTAAATAATAAAAATAATGCATCCTGCCAGAAGTTCAGTTTGTTTGAATTGTTTGATGAAATGGTCTCCATGGCAACATATGATTACCAGACAAGCTTCAAATGCCCACAAAAGACAAGAAAAGAGGAAGTTTAAGGAGGAAAATATTGTACAATATATTGATGAGAATACAAAGAGAGCTGATAGAGTATATGCCTGGGGATGTGCTTCTACTGGTGCCATTGGTTAGTATGTGTTTATTTTGGAACCAGTAAGTTCACAAATTTGCTTTATCTGGTTCCATTGGTTAGTGTGTTAGTATGTATTTAGTACAGTACTTAGGTGTGCTTCAACTGGTGCTTTATTGTTCCCCTTTGCAACAAGAAATGGGGATATTGTAATGACGGACGTACATTTGTGTGCCTTTATCTGCATTTCATTTCAGATTGTGTTCTAGAAACTTTGTGGTTTTTTTTATTTTGTTGTCAGACCTTGTACCATTTTAATTAGTTAACGTTGTAAATGTACTACACACAGGCTGTTAGTTCCACAAATTTTAGTGCAGCAACGTCAGCAGATATACAACAAGTACAACAGAGATGTTGCTATATACAAAAAATGGGAAATTTACAATCAGAAAACTGAGATAACGATACATCCCATCGATATGGCAAAATTTTTCTTTTTATATAAATGATGTACATGTATGTATTTTTTCAGGTATATTATCTTACCTAAAACCAGGGAAAGGACAGCAGCGTATATTAAAAGTACCACACCCAGCAAGAGTTAAATTTATGGACAGAGCTAATCTGAAGGTACTATGAATTCATTTTTATTTGTTGAATCAAACTTCGTGTTTTCATTTTTTTGTTGGTATCAATCCACGTAATTACATGTGCCACGAAAGTTAAATGTAACAAGAGAAGTTTTTACCAAGAATCAAAATGACAAAAAAAAAAAACTTTACAAATATCTAATATTCTGCCAATTCACACTGCTGCATTGTGAAGATCATTCACAATTTTCTCACTCCTCAATCTTCGGGTGTGACTTATTTTGACAGCGAAATAACTTCTACTTAGATAGAATATGCTTGAAGCAAAAGTATTACCGTTTATACAATTGTTTACATAATCTTTGCTTAACTAGCATTTTTCATGGTATATTTAACTAATCACTGGGTTGATACCTGTCTGATGGTCTGTTAGTCTCCAAATGTATTATACTCATGTACAGTTGTCTGTCTTTCAGCACTGACATAATTTAAATTATACTTAGTTATTATTGAAATTTTCAGATTCTGAGCAGTGTAATTATCATTACAATAAAGGTTCTCTTCCCTCAGGCAAAGGTCATGACCTCAGCCGATTTTGGCACTACTGTTTAGACCTTTTCATTTTCATGCTCCCAAAGACTTTCAAATTATTTGGCTTAGCAATCTTTTGACTTTGAGTATATCTCATGAAGGTTATTACAGAAATGTGTAGTGCATACTAAATTAGATATAGGGCCCGGGTGCCTCAATGAGTTAGGTAGTTATATTACATAACAACTCATACAAACCTATCACCAATACGGCATGAGTTCGCGCCCGGCTTTGTAAATTACAGAAAAGGGTGCACTCGACTCACAGCCGCAAGTGATACAGTTTATCAGTTGCTTTCCCATGCTCAGTAGTACTCTCCGGGTACTCCGTCTTCCTCCAACTCTAAAACTGGTCCCCATGATATAGCTGAAATATTGCTGAAAGTGATGTTAAACACCAAAAATCATCAATCATCTAAATTTGTTATCTAAATTTTTATTTGGAAGTCTTATGACATTATCACATGATCAGAACTGTTTAGACATGTGTTTCATTGTACATATTTTTTTTAGCCAATTATTTATATTTAGGTAACAAAAGTTGGATGTGGTTATGGATTTACTGTTTATGTGACTTCAAGTTTCCGTGGTAACAGATTATATGGAACAGGAATAAATACAGACACACAGATAGGTTATCACGAAATGCCAAAAAATTCAGGTACATGTATACTGGAACAAAAATATGTCAATTAAGGTGGTACCTAACACTACAGGGAGATAACTCTTTAAAATCAGTTGAACATTTTGATCATATGATGTTTGTATGCAGATTTCAAGCATCTCAGTGATCAAAACCACAGAGAGAAAAGCTGCTATGTGGCTAGTGAATTTATAGCTCTGATTCTATTGGTTGGAATTTGTTAAAATTTTGATATTTATTACAGTGGATATATTCAAACGAAATGCCCAAAAAAATAAGAAAATTAAACGAGCAGAAAAATTGTGTGGTCAGGTGTTGGGTACCACCTTAAAAATTTACATTAGGATTGTTGTTTAATACAAAAAATTGTATCAGTTAAGCTATATCATGATAAGAACAAATTATTTTTGATGGCAGTCGTATTATAATAATTGCATCTGTCATCTGTCGTGGCCTGGCCGCTTGTCTCCAGTATCTGCTCAAAAATTGGTTGAACAAGTAACTTCTGTTGGTCACTTGTCCAATGGCACAAGTAACAAAATCAGTCATTATGAATAAAATAAAGAATTATTGCTGGTAAATTCATAGAGATTGATCTTTTTCATTACTTATATGTGAGGATTTGTACAAGTTTTTTTTATTTTCCGGTAACAATGCAATTATTTACTTTTTAGTCGAGTTGCGACGAAGTCGAACTCGGCTTATAATATGATGAATGGCGTCCGGGCGTCTGGGCGGCGCAATCATCTCTGCACAATATCTTAAGAATGAAATGTCTGATCTAGCTGAAACTTGGTACATACATGCCAGGTGGTGAGAGGAGGAAGCCTATTGATATTGAGGATCGTAGGACAAAGGTTTCCAAAAATAGAACAAAAATTTGATACTTTTTTCGTTTCTGCAAGATACAAAAAAATGTATCTTAAGAACAAAATGTAGGATCTTAATGAAACTTGGTACATATATGCCTGATGGTGAGAGGAGGAAGCCTATTGATAATGAGGTTTGTAGGACAAAGATCAAGGTCACAACTTCTAAAAATAGAACAAACATTTTATACTTTTTTCGTTTCCGCACAATATCTTAAGAACGAAATGTCAGATCTCAATGAAACTTGGTACACACATGCCTGATGGTGAAAGGAGGAAGCCTATAGATATTGAAGTTTGTAGGACAAAGGTCAAGGTCACAACTTTTAAAAATAGAACAAAAAGTCAATACTTTTTTTCGTTTTCGCACGATATCTTAAGAACGAAATGTCAGATCTAACTGAAACTTGGTACACATGCCTGATGGTGAGAGGAGGAAGCATATCGATATTGAGGTTTGTAGGACAAAGGTCAAGGTCACAACTTCTAAAAATAGAACAAAAATTTGATACTTTTTTCGTTTCCGCATAATATCTTAAGAACAAAATGTAGGATCTAAATGAAACTTAGTACACACATGCCTGATGGTGATAGGAGGAAGCCTATTGATATTGAGGTTTGTAGGACAAAGGTCAAGGTCACAACTTCTAAAAATAGAACAAAAATTAGATACTTTTTTTGTTTCCGCACGATATCTTAAGAACGAAATGTCGAATCTAAATGAATCTTGGTACACACATGCTGATGGTGAGAGGAGGAAGCCTATTGATATTGAGGTTTGTAGGTCAAAGGTGAAGGTCATATTGTCCAGCCACATCTTCGCAACTCGGCTTTCGCACCTTTGGTGCATTACTGATTTTGTTGAGGTTAATATAAGGATATATCTTGGAACGAACCTTATGTTAATCGAAAAGAATGTCAGTAATTGTTTTATTATATAAAACTGTTATTGATGTCCTCAGGGTCATGTTTTATAAATTGGCATTAAACACTACATGCGTTTTTGTAAATTTTAGTGATAAGAAGAAAAATTCAACAAAACTTCATCTTATCCCATCAATATTGATTTTTATTTAACATTGAAATTGTAATTTATGGTAACATTTTCAGAGTTGCTGATAACTAGCAAATTGTCAAATTCTTGTGTGGTGCCCTTTTTTCGCAAGTATACCCTAAATGTTTTAAGCTAAGATTAATTTAGATCATTCCAGAGGAGACTTTGGAACGTTATATTACCCTCACGCTAAGAGTCACATGAGGTTAATATAGCATTCCAAAGGCTCCTCTGGAACGATCTAGATTAACCTTTGCTGAAATTGAAGGTTAGACAGTGTTCATAAAGCTCTATCAAGAAAAAATCCCATTCTTTTAGCCAATCAGATAAAAGAAATTTTTATAGTCATATAATAAATGTTTATATCATGTGCTGAAAATATTTGATTAATTTTAGGTTAATGCTATTATGTAAATTTGTATACTGGTTCTATACATGTACCCAAAATACTGAACGTTCAGTGTTGTATTACATATACAGAACTAACATTGAAATGAATCCTTAAAAGTGACAAAGTCTGTCCTTTTCCACGTTTCAGTAAAATTTAGTTTCTGATGCATGAACTTGTATTATATATATACAGAACTAACATTGAAATGAATCCTTAAAAGTCTGTCCTTTCCCATGTTTCAGTAAAATTTAGTTTGTGATGCATGCACACTGATCATGAATTGCAACCATTCTGAATATGATGTTGTAAACACACTGTAACCTGTAAAATCAATTAAAACAAATGATCGGAAATAATCGATTATCATTAACGATATATGTGGCAACGAGGAAATTGTTAATAATGTTGTGAACTTTGTTTTACGTTTTCTTGTAGGTAGAGTTTTAGATTATGTGATAGAACCAGCCTATATAGATCTTCCTTTTAACCATAGAGATTCCACAAAGATCACACAAGTAGCTTGTGGTAGAGCTCATACCTTGATTCTTACTGATAAAGAAGGGGGTAGGTACCATGCGATAATTATAATATGAAATATGTAATCATTGAGATGATTCCATCATTCTGCCATCTCTGACAATCGTTCATGTATTCCCTTGGTAACAATGCCTATCAGATGCAGATTCAGACAGGACCACATCCGGTGTGAGCCCACTAAAATAGTGTCCTGGGCTCGCTGGGGACATTTGCCTACTCGTATACGAAATTTGTGCTAATGTAGCATAAATTTCTGCCTGCCTATTTGGTCAGCATGATGTTTATATATATTTGTACTTTTTATTTCAGTGTATACACTTGGTAACGATGCCTATGGTCAGTGTGATGTTGTATACTTTTTATTTCAGTGTATACACTTGGTAAAAATGCCTATGATCAGTGTGATGTTGTATGCTTTTTATTTCAGTGTATACACTTGGTAACAATGCCTATGGTCAGTGTGATGTTGTATACTTTTTATTTCAGTGTATGCACTTGGTAGCAATGCCTATGGTCAGTGTGATGTTGTGTACTTTTTATTTCAGTGTATACACTTGGTAACAATGCCTATGGTCAGTGTGATGTTGTGTACTTTTTATTTCAGTGTATACACTTGGTAACAATGCCTATGGTCAGTGTGGCAGACATATAGTGGAGGGAGAAATATATGGACGCAATCCTAGAGTACACAGAATCACTGATACACCTAGTAATATTTCTAAGGTAAACAAAAATTACAAGGACTAAGAACAATATATCTATATTGTAACAAGAATAGAGCAGAATGACTCAAAATGTCACTCAGTAAAAACAGGGCAACTTGACTTCTCTCTCAGTTGACTTTAATAAGGACGAAGTGATGGAAAATCTGGGAGACTTCCGAAAAGCTAGCAAAATGTTGACGTTTCTTTTCCCGCTACTGCATATCCCCTACCTTTCACAAAGCAAACATGCTGCACAACTATCTTAAAAATAAAGCAATTAAAGAGATTGGAATAAAATATTGATAATCAAACCCTGCATGGGTCAAATTTCAGGAACATGGAAAGTCCTCTTACATAAATATTGAAGAAAAAGGTATGATTATTTGTTGGAAAAGGGGGCTTTACAACTACCTATATATGCAATTATTGCCTATCACCACTACCGTTGTGAGTTCGAATCCCACTCATGGCAAGGTGTACTCAATACAACATTAAGTGATAAAGTTTGTCAGTAACAGGTTGGTGATTTCCTCTGGGTATTCCGGTTTCCTCCACCAATAAAACTTACCTTATTATATTGTTGAAAGTGGCGTTAAAGATCATAATCCTTGGTGATAAAATATTGACTTACAAAGACTGACAGGGTAACTAAAACTTCCTCTTTGGCGGGAATAGGAAGATTTCATTGAATTCTGTGTGAAAAAGTTGCCCACTTCGCCTGGTTTGGTGAGCCCTAAATAATATTATTTTTGTGGAATGGAGTAAAATGTCTATAATGTTAACAAAAATTAATGACATTGTGTACATAAGAAGAAATAATTTATGGAAGGGTTAAGTTTGTTGGAGATTTTAATATTGGCAAGTCATAATAGGAAGAGGTAAGTTTGTTGGAGATTTTAATATGGGTAAGTCATAATAAGAAGGGGTAAGTTTGTTGGAGATTTTAATATGGGTAAGTCATAATAAGAAGGGGTAAGTTTGTTGGAGATTTTAATATTGGTAAGTCATAATAGGAAGAGGTAAGTTTGTTGGAGATTTTAATATGGGTAAGTCATAATAAGAAGGGGTAAGTTTGTTGGAGATTTTAATATTGGTAAGTCATAATAAGAAGGGGTAAGTTTGTTGGAGATTTTAATATGGGTAAGTCATAATAAATCAGGGATTTTGATACCCTTTTGTTTACAATACCAAAATAGCACGTCATATTAGAATTGAGATTTATATATGATGACAGATATAATTACCACAGTTAAATACAAAATGTACAAGATAGTAGGATACAAACAAACCATAGTACATAGTATGAAATACATGATGATAAGAAACAAACTCGTATCACTTTTTGGACAAAATATTTTCAAAGAAATTCTGTTAGTTTATCTTCAGCTTTTGTTTTGAGCAATAGAATTGTTACCCATCAACAATAAGTGGATGTCATTTGACAATCTTTCATATTGGAGAAAGTGATAAATATGCCATTAAAAAATCCCATTTAAATGTAAATAAAATTGTCTTACTTATTGATTATGTTCTATTTTTAGGTTATATGTGGACATGACCATAGTTTTCTACTGACAACAGATGGAGAGGTTTATAGTTGTGGTCTTGGTTGTGATGGACAGACAGGTACATGGATATACTGTAAAGATTTTATGGTTTTGATCAGTTTTAAACAAAAATGTTACAAATCTTCTTCACATATACCATCAAGCCAAAATAATTCTGTGGTCGTGATCTTATGGTAGTTAGATTTACATCTATGAAGTCAGTGTCTATCGCCACTAAAGTTGTGGAGAGGTGTACTTGATATAACATTATGTGATAAATTTTGTCAGTGACTTGCGGCAGGTCTGTGGTTTTCTCCACCAATAAAACTGACCGCCACGATATAGCTGAAATATTGTTGAAAGCGGAGTTAAACCCTATAGATCATGGTTCGGTATTCTGCTTTCTTTTTAGGTCTGGGTCATTATAGAACAACATCTACCCCAACACAGATAAAAGGCGAGATCCAAGGAGTCAAAATAAATCAAATAGCATCAACGGGAGATTGTGTACTAGCCGTGTCGGATGAGGGAGATGTGTTTGGATGGGGTAATTCTGAATACAATCAGTTGTCGGTAGTTACAGATGAGACACAGATTAACACACCTCGATATTTACCACTGAAACATTGTGGAAAAATTGTAAAGGCAGCCTCTGCAGGATCTAAATGTGCAATATTAAATGGTATGTACTGTTAGAGAAATGGGTAAAATCGTAATTTGTGATATGATTTGATTCATTGCGATGATGCTCTCATTTATAATTCCAGAGTTATCTCCCATGAATGTTGTGAAAATGATTTGTTTTTTAATTTTCATATTTTGAATTTTACTAATAAAACAAGCACAATTTAGAAAGAATGGATAGAAAAAAAAGGTTAGCACAAAATTCACATTCACATTTGGAAAATGAACTAATTGCTTGTCATTTTGGTACATCACAAGTGCTACTGTTACAAAATGCAATTTTAACACGAAATTCGATTTTTGTATCACATTTGAATAATTTGTTTGCAATATACTATGCATATATTTTCAAGAGGAGATAAAAACGCAACTACTCTCTAATGCAGCTATCATATAGCACATTTTTTAATTGGCTAATGTTTGCTGTCAAATTCACAGTTGACATGTCGTAACTAAGGGTTCTGGTGTGAATGAGCCGCCATATTGAATTCTTGAAATCCAACATGTCAGTTTATACAATATAATAGAAAATAGTAGAGATATCGACTACATATAAAATAATTACGTGTTAGATATTAACTTAAATTGAAGCATACATGTTGCGAAATAATGTCCAGTGTTTAAATTCTATCCTGAAATTTTCATGTGATGTCACAAATTTCTATAATGTTTATATGCCAAAGTCATCAACAATATTTCACAGCATTTTAGTTTTTGCCATTTTTATACCCTTTCTTAAGCTCAATAGAAATGTATGTCTTGCATTAGAATAGAAATAACAGTATTGTATTTAAAGAGTTGATGGCATCTATTGGGGATTTGACATTGGCTAAAATCTATTATTACTGGTTCCAATACACATCTTCAAGTAAAATTGCATTTTTTTGCAGATAAAGGAGAACTGTATGTATGGGGATATGGTATTCTTGGTAAAGGACCAAAGCTAGAAGCAGCAGAGTTACCAGAATTGATTCCGTCTCCGTTGTTTGGTTGTAATGAATTAGAACCTGACGTCCAAGTAATTGATGTTGTATGTGGACTTCATCACTTTGTAGCTTTGACAAGTAAGAAACATGTTTATGTATTTGTTCATGGTGTTTTACTGCCACAATCCTATGGATGTTGGATTTTCATTTACTAATGTAAAATGTCAGTTTAAGGTGGTACCATACACTTCTGGTAAAATTTGATCTGCTTGTTTAATTTTCTTATTTTTTTGGCAGTGTGTTTGAATATATCCACTGTAATAAATATCAAAATTTTAGCAAATTCCAACCAACAGATTCAAAGCTATAAATTCACTAGCCACATAGCAGCTTTTCTCTCTGTGGTTTTGATCACCGATATGCTTGAAATCTGCATACAAACATCATATGATCAAAACATTCAACTGATTTTAAAGAGTTATCTCCCTGTAGTGTTAGGTATCACCTTAAATTTTGACTGTGGTGAGGTGTACTTGATATAAACCTTATGTGATAAAGTTTGTCAATGACTTTGGTCTATGACATGTGACAAGTCAGTTGTTTTCTCTAAGTAGTCTGTTTTTATTTTCACCAATAAAACTGATCCTCAAAGTATGACTGAAATATTTTTAGTGTTTTAGTGTTTTTATGTTGTAGTGAAATACAAACATATACATGTATACCTATCTGAAATGTATTGTAATACAAACTAATATTATCTAAATCTATGAATAATTCATTATCTGAATCCCCTGGTTCATTTGATGATTAACAAAAAAGGGAAGAACCTAATTGGGATTGTTGTACTAATTAGGGCAAGGATTTATATAGTAGGAAGGATATGAAACTTCGGGAGATTTAACATAGATTGTATGTAAGTATGTTGAGTGGCGAGATTACCCATAGTGCAATTCGTTGACGATGCGCGTGCCTTGATTAATCGGGTGGAAATTTTCATCGCTTCAACATTTTAAACCAGTATTTGTAAGTAAATAAAACCATAATTACAGGTATAAAGTGAAAATATTTGTTCTAAATACCAATCATTGATAAAGTATCGACTTTTTGTAGATGCATCACCCATATTTCATCAATAATTGACATTAATCGATTTTCCCTTTTGATCTTCATAATCCTGCGGTCAAGACTCGAATTTAAATTTCAAAATCCTCTCTTCTGTCATCATACCGAATATTGAAGCGTAGCCGTCATTTTTGTGATAATATAAATATTTTTCAATGAGTAGAAGGAGTTTTATTGAAAACAGTGCTCCCGATTTGTATTTATTAAGGATTGTTTACATCATTTGTCAAAATGGCGGCGTTCTGGGCGGAAATGGGGGGTGGCCTATTTAGAAATCAATAAACTCCCTTGTTTGCATGAAATCAACATATCAAAGTGTACAAATGTGTATTCGATATACCAAAAAATGTATAGAACAAAACTTGGCGGTATTGGTTTCTTTGTTTTATCATTTTTAATATGTTTTTAGAGGTATGAAACTCTACTGTACTATTTTTTAATTTTTACGTGTATGAGGGGCGATACAGAATTAAAACAAAAACTTTCCTATTGAACCTATATCGGCAAATCCAAGGATTGTTTTGTGTAGTGTAGTATATAGACGATGTATAACACAAACTTTGGTGTAATTGGTTGATTTTCCTACGAATTCTCAAGGCATTTAAAAATGAATGAATTAAGTTTTGCTCTGTACATAGCATAAAACCTAATCTCGGACTACATAAAACCTCGCCACGCGAGATAAAGCGAGAAAATACGAGATTCATATCCTTCCTACTATATAAATCCTTAACAACAAAGTGCCATAATAAACTTGTTATTTGTTTAAAAAAAAAAAAATATTTTTGAAAGCATCCCATAGCTATATGTATTTAGTTAAATTTTACTCTGAAACACCTTTTAGTGTGAAAATATCCAGTATTTTCTGTATTTTATAAAATGTAATCTTTCTTTTGTTCAGATAATGGATCAGTTTACACCTGGGGTAAGAACAAAAGAGGCTGTCTAGGCTTGGGTGTTGATAGAGACCAATATTTTCCATTGAGGGTATGTTCTTATGGTAATAAAAGAAACGAAAGTTTAGTTTCCGGTTAGAAAAGTTCCGGGAACACATTATTGCTGAATCCTGTAAACTTTATGAACCTTTGAAGCTTGTTTTATAGCTCAATGTAGCACTCCATTTTTATTAATGAACCAGTCATCTAAAATTAAATCCACACAGTCGAGAGAGGTAGCATATTAAACAAGGTCAACAGCAATGAATAAAAGAAAGAAAAAAAGAAAAACAAAACAAAACCTGAAATGGAAAGATGAACAATACATTGTTTCTGTATAAGTTTATGGGTGTTTAACTCAATTTAAAAATATTTTGCAAACCACATCAGTGGTATAATTGTTAGCGTGCTCGTCTCGACTGCGGTAGATTGTTGGTTCCAGCCCTGATAGGGTCAGATCAAAGACTATAAAATTGATATTTGTTGCTTCTCCACTAAGCACGCAGCGTTAAAGACTGGTTGACTTAGAATCAGGATGATGTGTTCTAGTGGATCAACACTTCGACATGCAGACTTGTTACAATGAGCTAGCACTATAAAAATCCAACTAAGCGTGTCCATCATCATCACATCATTGAAGTGTAACTTGTAGCTGAAAATTTGCTGAGCTGGTGTTTACACAACAAACACTCACTCAGTTTTCAGATATTTTTCAGTTATACCATGGCATGTATTTAATGTTAACAAAATCTATGAACAACAGTCATGTGACTGACAGATACATGTGACGATATATGCATAACTTACATGTATGGGTGGCCGTGATCGTATGTTAGTTGGATTTACAACTACCTATGCAGTCAGTGCCTAACACCACTGATGTTGTGAGTTCAAATCACGATCAATGCGAGGTGTACAACAGTATGTGATAAAGTTTGTCAGTGACTTGCGACAGGTCGGTGGTTTTCTCCGGTTTCCTCCACCAATAAAACTGACTGCCACGATATAACTGAAATATTATTGAAACTGGCATTAAACACCATCAAACAAACAAACAAACATATAATATATAATTCTTTGTGTACTACATGAAATAAAAACAACGACATTTTAAAACAATCTCCTGTTTTTTTTTCTTTGACAGGTATCTATACCAGCAGAGGCACACACAATACAATGTGGAGTAGATCATACTGTAGTACTATGTAAATCTTTCTGTTGATACCATCTTTTACAAACATTGACCCTGCTATTGTGCTGTTAAATATAGTTGTGATAGTACAGAGATTTTTAAATTCGATGGACCGAAGGGGGCAGATTTTCGGCAGGTCCGACAGAAGTCTCATACTTGCCGGTTCTATTGTCCGCCAAACACTTTTTTTTTTGTTATGTATGTAATGGCTTTGCCAAACATGTCCTGTGGTTAATGATTTCTTGTTTAACAGATTGCTTATGCAACCTTGGTTCTAAATATAACGGTCGTGTTTGTCCAGGTTTCATAAATAGCATATCCGGTAAACAAAGTTATCTGCTGTCGTTCTGTAATATTATCGTTGATTGGTGGGATTAGGGGAATCCCTTTAAAGAATATCACGTAGAATCTCGTGATTGACGACAGTTACCAAATATAGAACTTAAAACTAGTTCCGACCAATGGAAATTGTTTAAAGGCGATGACGTCGATTTCTGAAAAAATCGATTTTATTTTGGTAACAGATTGTTTATTTTCTTCACCATCATCAAAACCTTTTACCCGTTTTGAATTTTGATTTTTTTAATTTACCGGCGAGGATTTAAAATGTTTATTTTCTCTACTACTGTATTTTTCGCGGAACGAGGTACCGATGACGATTTGTATCTTAATGTCTTATGTCCTTACCAGCTTCAAAGAAATGTCGTCGCCCATGAAATTTATAAAGGGTGCTCGTCCTGGATTAAAAAGGCCGGCACAAGTCACAAGCGACAGTGCAACAAATGCAAAAAAAAGATTTAAATATGAAAAGGAGAAAAGGCCTTTTTCAATGCAAAATGGTAGTATGTGGCCTTTTTTGAATGGAAGCCAATCTGTGCAGGTTTTTTTATCATTTGTTATACGGTGAGGGGTATGGTATTTAACACCACTTTCATCAATATTTCAGTTATATCGTGGCGGTCAGTTTTATTGGTCGAAGAATCCGGAGTTCCCGGAGAAAACCGCCAACCTGTTGCATGTCACAGGCAAACTTTATCACATAATGTTTTATCGAGTACACCTGTCGCAAGTTGTTATTATATGTAATCAGAGTGTTTGTATTATGTAATCAGAGTGTTTGTACAAGAACTTCAATTTACATTAATTGCTTGTAAATCTACCTGATTGGCATTATATCAAGGGACAATCAACACGAAATTGACCATTTGATCTTTTGACACCTGGGCGGATGGCAATATGCGAGTTTGGCAATTTAACGAGGTTTTTTACATGGAAAGAAAACGGGACTTGATAATTTCATGGCGATATGCGAGTTTGGCGATGAATCAGGGGGCAATAAAGCGGGGTTTTACTGTATTTCCATTGGAGATCCAATTATCAGGAACATGAATTCATTGGTTCAGAAAATAAAACAATGTATATGGTCGTCATCATCATTTGGACAATATATATGCAATTCCAATTTTCTCGACCAACTACATGTTTTTTGTGATAATATGCGGTCTTTTTGAGTAGAAGCAAATATGTGCAGGTTTTATATCGTTTCTTTATATCTCTATTGTCGTTTGCGATACAGTTAGGGAAGGTTTGGGATCGTCGTTTGCGATACGGTTAAGGAAGGTTTGCGATCCCATTAGCCGTTTAAACCCCACCATATTTTTGTGCCTGTCCCAAACCAAGATCTGGATTTCCAACATCATATGTCATGGTCTTTTTTTGTGTGTGTTCAATGAGTTAAGATGAGAGGTGATTGTTCATTTTGTTGATATTGGTGGAATAAACTTTATAAAAAAAAATACAGATGCCATGTCTGCTAAACACCAACAATCACATTAGTAGCACTGTTATTCACTGTTGTCAGGCCACAGTGTTTTCTAACAAAAACCCCTTGATAGTACTGTATATTTAAATACTGTATGCATCAAGTTCTATTAGGGTCAGTTGTAGGTTTACTATTGATCATGATGCCAAGAAGTAGGATGGGATTATTTTGATTTAAAGCTAGAATTAATCAATACAATAGTCCCCCTCTTTTAAGGCCACTCTCAGCAAAGACCACCCCTATTATAAAGCCCATAGCACCAAAGACCAGTCTCGCCAAAGACTACCTGTCTTATAAGACCCCTCTCACCAAAGACCATCTCTTTTATAAGACCAGTCTCGCCAAAGACTATCTGTCTTATAAGACCCCTCTCACTAAAGACCATCTCTCTCTCTTATAAGGCCACACTCACCACAGGCCATCCCTCTTATTGGGTCACATTTCAGATGCACTAAGATAGTTATATACTAGGACATTATCACCATCAAGAGAGATCACCCCTCTTATAAGGCCACCTCTCTAATAAAACCACTTTGTCATTGCAGAAGGGGTAGGGAGCTGGGTGGCTCAATGAGTTCGGTCGTTAGATCTAACAACTCATACAAGCCTATCACCAGTACGGCGTGGGTTCACGCCCAGCTTTGTAAATTACAAAAAGAGTGCACTCAACTCACAGCCACAAGTGATAAAGTTTACCAGTTGCTTGCCCAGGGTCGGTGGTTCTCTCCGGGTACTCCGGCTTCCTCCACCACTAAAACTGATCGCCATGATATAGCTGAAACACTACTGAAAGTGGCATTAAACACCAAATATTCAAATTCATTGCAGAGGGGGTGGCGAGGCTTGACTATTCTATAACAATAATATTGTTTAAAGAAGAAATTCTTTTCTTTGACTGGCTTGTGATTATTCATAGCATGACGTATACAAATAGTTGTTATTATTTTATATATAAACAATCGTCAGTAAAACAGAACATCATTCATTAAAAAGTAATGTTATCTGTGATAAAAGATTTTTTATTAAAAAAAATTGTTTATTTTTTAATTTGTGGCCCATGTAATCATTCAATAGACGATTTGCACATTTCCGACCTTGATTAAAAAATTATAAGTTTTAAAAGACGTTCAAAATGTGTTTCAAATTTGTTGTCCATTCCATAGGTCTTTGATTTTCTCTGTGTACTCTGGTTTCCTCCACCAATAATTCTGACTGCCACGATATAACTGAAATATTGTTGAAAGTGGTGTTAAGCACCATAACCCATTTCTCTTGCTAGATCGTGTGCCATTTTGCCCCTCGTAAGGGAAATAACTGTTATAAGAAAAAGGTATAAAATCATGTCATTTTAGAATCAAATCGAGAATGTGTAAGAAAGGATATGGATGTAAATGAACACGAGAAAGACTATCCAACTTTACGGGATTGATTGATTGATTTTTGGTGTTTTAACACCACTTTCAACAATATTTCAGCTATATCATGGCGACCAGTTTTAGTGGTGGAAGAAGCCGGAGTACCCGGAGAGAACTACTGACCCTGAGCAAGAAACTGGCAAACTTTATCACTCTGCGAGTCGAGTGCGCCCTTGTTTGTAATTTACGAAGCCGGGCGCGAAACCCCTGCCGTATAGGTGATAGGCTTGTATGAGTTGTTAGATCCAACGACCTAACTCACTGAGCCACCCAGGCCCCTAACTTTACAGGAGGACACAAACTAAAGAAACATTGATTTTATTACTGTTCTACATTTCACAGTCGCAGTAGGTCTTCAATAATGAGCATCACTTGTATCCTAAACGGAGTGTGAAACGGTCCCTAGTCTTCAGTCGAGTGGTACTCTTTGCTAATCAGTCAATAAAGGCAATTTCTTGGCACTTGTTGTTCTGAACCTTTTAATCGTGATGGAAGTGGGAGGTTTGGTACCGTAAAATCTGATTCAACCCAGCATTTCTTTGGAAATGCCTGCACCAAGTCAGGGCCATTGCAGTTTTCCCAGTTTTCCTGTTGTTGACTGATTTTGTCTGTTTGTTGACTTATGAGTTTTGCCTTTCGCTTTGGAAGATTGTTCGGTGTGCGGTAATTTTGTTGTTACCCTTAATTATTTGGTGTATATAAGTTTCTGCACTATAACTGGGTTAGGCTTAGTGGTATTTATATTCTCTTTCTGCAAATTGTCAGCTATATCCAGACACAAGTTTGGTGTTTCACTAATCAGTGGATTGTATCTGTGTGCACTTTTTATTTCAATATGGGAATGGATATATTTAACTTTTAGTGTGTGGGGGGGTGGGGGGGGGGAGCTATTTTTTTTAATGAAAATAATTCTATTGATAAAATTGAAAAATAAGAAAGATTGGTAAACTGAAGAAAATAACTTATTTATGATAACACAAAATTTGACTTTTGTGTCTTGTGAATTTTTTTTTCTGGCATTGGGGAAAACATACTATAGCCTTCCTCAAAAATAAAATGGTCGTCCCTAAGTCTAGTAGTTATAATATAACTGGAAACTAACAGTAGTCATAACCATATATAAAATCACAAATTTTAGATATCTGTCTTTTTATAACAATTCTCAACTGAGCAATACCTGTACTACAAAATTGTCAAATCAAAACTGTGTATTAATTATTAGAATTTGAAGTTTATTCTGAATTTTTGGTGTTTAACGCCACTTTCAGCTATATCATGGCGACCAGTTTTAGTGGTGGAGGAAGCCGGAGAGAACCACCGACCCTGGGCAAGCAACTGGTAAACTTTATCACTTTCGGCTGCGAGTCTAGTGCACCCTTTTTTGTAATTTACAAAGCTGGGCGCGAACCCACGACATATTGGTGATGGGCTTGTATGAGTTGTTAGATCCAATGACCTACCTCATTGAGCCATCTGGGCCCCTGTATTAATTAGACATGTTTTGATTGAATGTTTTTTTTTTCAAGTATGAATACAAAAGTAGTATGACCGTGAGACCAGCTTCTAAACTATGCTCTTTATTGATAATCCAATTGTACATTTTATGAACATAAGCAGACAACAGATACTTTGGTAGTGTAGGGGGTTACCTGTTGTCCATGATTACAGGTGTTCATCATGGGTGTAGCCATACCAATTAATTATTTTGAATTGAAGTCTGAGGATTATGCTTTGTTTCACATATCTTCATATCTCAAAGTTTAATCACTGATTGGTCAATTACATTATGGGATGTCATTCAGAACCAGAGAACACTAGATATGATTAAATATATGAATTTGAACAAAAACAGTCACAGACAGCTCTATGCTCATATCGGTAACCGATGCTGATAATATATGATGGTCACCACTGTGAAATACATGTACATTGTATGTGTTTCTATGCATATCTCATTCCCAGCGATATTTCCTTAGGTCGTAAAATGATGTGCATCCCAATGGACATGATTAAACATGAATGGGTCATTATCAAAATACACCCACGTTTCTGTTATGCATTTAAAAGATAAAATATCAACCAAACTGATTGGAATGGAAAAACATGCTTTGCATGAAGGCAAATAAGCTTTTCATAGGTTGACCATTTTCTCCCTTTGTTTATTTCCTGTTTCATCATATGTGCAGACGACAATAACAAAAGTGACCCATAAACCAATATACAGCAGAAAAGGTACGTGTAATTAGCATAGTATATAAATTGCATGTCTGTGGTGTACTTCTCACTTCTTTTGGTTAGAATTGAACAAAATATAAAAAATATACCATACATTACATTTGCTATTATTCACAGGATATACATATAAAATACAGCCAGGGAGAAATTATTTTCATTTTATCCTGAAAATAGTTACCTGTTTGTCTGTGGTGTTACCATAAAGATTGTGTAACACCACAGACATTTAGCATTAAAATTGTGAATAAACTCATTCTTCCGTAAACAGTAATATTCAGAACAAAATATTGCTCTTTATCATATGCGCAGAAATTACTCAAACATCGTGATTTACTTATAAGATATCGTTTAACAAAGTTATGTGAGTACCGGTATACTGTTTAGACCTGGTAACACCATGGACAAAACTGATATTGTTTATGCATTAAACCAATATGTTGGAAAACTGAATATTGTACTGAAAACATTTAAGAAAACAAAACATATAGGTTGATAGTTGTGTTTTTTCTGGAATTAAATGTTTACATTTGTGACGACGCCGGGTGGTGGCAAACTTAGATTGATAATATATGGAGCACAAAACTTAGACTTTGAATATAAGCATTTAATTTTTTAAACAATTGACAATTAATAAAGATAATGAAAAAAAACAACATTAATGATATAAGTCACAGTCAGTACATCGGACACACGCCACCAATCACGATTGTTCACTAAACGTCCAACACTGTAGCTCCATAGCTCCACATCTCCACAGTCGTCCGGCAATACCCAGATACTTTAATCACATATTATTAATCAAACAGGAAATATAACCCCTGGAAACAAAGACAAACGTCTAGACAGACACACAGACAAGAAGTGAAGTCAGTATAATTTACCCCCTCTTATATCAAATCCCACCCGTAAATTTCAAGTCGTAAATCCTAATTGTTAGTGAAACGGTCGTAAATCTTAGTACACGTTTAAAACTTACGAGTAGTAGGGTGTGACACATTTTAGTCACCCCAAAAACCCGCGGAGGGACCCATATATGGGCAGACCCCGCCCCCTATGCCCCATAAGGGCATAGCCCCACCCCCCGGAACCGACGTCACCAAAAATTTGAAATCCATATATGACGACGTCACAGTATGACAAAACTTATATTCAACCTGTTCTCACATATGGCCTAGAAATTGTTCAACCAACACGAAGCAATCTGGCAAAACTTGAGCTATTCCAAAACGTTTTATACTCAAACAGATCCTTTCACTTCCAATTAATACACCAGATCCTACGGCTTATATCCTATCTGGACTACTACCAATAGAAGCAATTATAGACATTATATACATGACTATTCAATAATATATGTAGACAACCTGATAATGCAATAGAAAAACAACTCGAAAGGAAACAACTACTCAAATCAACAGACAGCAGAATTTGGTTCATCAATATTAAGAAGATCTTACTCAAATATGAATTTTCTAATATCAATGAGTTATTGACAAATCCTATCAGAAACTCAATATGGAAGTCATCCGTTCAAAGAGCAGTAGAAAACTTTTGGACAGAAAAGATACGAGAAGCTACAAGGTATCCATCACTAGAACATCTGAACAGCAAACTATATACACCCAAACTGCCTCATCCAATTATTGACATCTCGAAAGATCTTAACCCACCAAGAGCAGCATTGAACATTGGAGTTAAATTAAAAATAGTGACTGGAACATATCCATTTCAAGGATCCCGTGCTAAGTATTCAAATATATCTCCAAGCTGTGAACAATGTGGTGAAAATGATGAGACCCTAGAACATTTTCTACTAGAATGTAAACTACTCTATGCTCCTCGCTCAGCACATCTTTCCATAATCAGTGACATTCTCGCAAGTTCCACAGAAATAAGTTTTGACAAAGACTCCGAAATCAAAGTTCAGATGCTTATGGACTATACGAAGCTTAGATCAACATCTATCCGACTCAGTAGAAATGTTGAACAGCAGATAGAACTGAATTCTAAAAAAATGTGCTACGCATTACATTGTATACGTACAATGTCAATTATCCCTCGTAGAAAAAAAATAGGAAAAGGTAACTGAGAAATGTTTCATTTCTATTCAGTGTAATTAAATAGTGAAGGTATGATGAACTAGAATATATTTTCTCTGAAAGGAGTAACTTGCATGCAGATATGGAGCGGATGTGGTCGAGTGGTCCACGTGTTACTTTACTCCATGACAAATACCATTAACAGTGCCATGCGTTACTCCATGACACATACCATTCATAGTGACACGTGCTACTCGATGACGGCTACATTAAATAGGGACACGTGTTACTCCATGACAAATACGATTAATAGGGACACGTGTTACTCCATGACAGATACATTTAACAGGGATATGTATTACTGCATGACAAATACAATTTATAGGGCATGTGTTATTCCATGACAAATACCATTAATAGGGACACATGTTACTCCATGACAAATACCATTAATAGGGACACGTGTTACTCCATGACAAATACCATTAATAGGGACGCGTGGTACTTCATGATAAATAACATTAATACGGACAGGTGTTATTCGATGACAAATACCATTAATAGGGACATGTGTTACTCCAGGACAAATACCTTTAACAGGGACATGTGTTACTCCATGACAAATACCATTAATAGGGACATGTATTACTCCACGATAAATACCATTAATAGGGACACATGTTACTTCATGACAAATACCATTAATAGGGACACGTGTTACTTCATGATAAATAACATTAATACGGACAGGTGTTATTCGATGACAAATACCATTAATAGGAACATGTGTTACTCCAGGACAAATACCAGTAATAGGGACACGTGGTACTTCATGACACATACCATTAATAAGGACACGCATTACTCCATGACAAATCTATTAATAGGGACACGTGTTATTCCATGACAGATACCAACAATAGGGATATATATGCTACTTCATAACAGCTACCATTAAAAGGGACGCACATGATACATCATGACAAGTATCTTTAATAATATCACACGTCCTTCCGCTTCAAGGGAGCTAATCTAAAATTAGATACCATCATTTGTATTGTTTTGTGTTCTATTTATGAATCAGAATCGCTACCTTACTCAACAATATGTATGACATGCATAATCGGTTGCCATTAGAGATAGTGCAATGGAGTTCTGATCAGTCTAACCATGCCACATATTACTCAAAAGACTAAGCATATGAACTGTGGAATAACAATGTTACATCGTAAAGGATATGGCTTAATATAAACAATAGAGAATACCGAAGCAGCAATAAAAAATGGACAATCGGAATCCAGAGAAACTGACAACGTAGGGTACACAAGACGAAGAAAAACTAAGCAAAAACACAACACAATATGGAAGCATTTTTATCTTTGGGGTTATTGTAACCTACCAATAAAAGGGAACAGTTTAAGATATCACAATCCAGATAAGCAAAAAGAAAGGATACACGAAAACTGCAAAGTAAAGAAAACGGTTCCAAAATCCGAATAAGCATAGGTGTTGCTAATAAAACATTTCCTGTAAAATATTATCAAAATTAGCTATGCTACATAATAAACAGGAACACATTTTTCACATCCTAGCTGTTTTTTAATTAAAGTGTTCATCCAAAATGCTATTTCATATGCGAGATGATAAAAAAAGATCATTCAAACATTATATTATGCACCAGTGTTTCGTGCCTTAATGAAACGAGAAAAAATAATAAAATTCGTCATTGGGTTAATTCATCTTCAATCGACAAGAGCCTGGTGTTGACAAGCAGCTAGAACAAAATCGCATGTACAGCAATATGAATTAACAATTAGGAGATAACTGTATTGTATTTAAGATTTGTGGACGTCAATCGTCGGTTTTCCAAGCGAAGTGTAATGTTGTAAATATGAAATATGACATGCATGATTTCACATTTCCAAGATGGTGGATCCTTCCAGCTGAACCTCTTAGTTGTGACTTGTAGATTGATAATTTTACATAGAATAGTAACCAATCAAACCCGACGATACAAACAATTGTATTAGAATTATGCTTTTATATGACATTTCCTCCTTTGAATTTCTCCTGAGTTGTTTTATTAAAGAGGGAGCGGCTCCGATGTCCAAGAATGGTCCTCCTCAGATTTTAATAATATTTGCAGTAAATTATCTTCATAAAAACCCCTTTCCCAAAATACCCCCAAAATTACACATGCGATTTCACGTATATAATTTATTTTGAAAATGTGTTTTTTATAATGTTAAATTAGTAAATTGTTTTTATTTTATGCCAAGAATTAATTGTCAATAAAATATGGGGTCTACATTGTATTTTGCACCTTAGAGCCTCTCCCTCTTTATTATTGAACATTTGCTTAATTCATTCAAATTGTGTACAGACAATAATCATACGGACAATTCAGGTAGAATCAGTTCAATTAGATGTTTACTTTATAATTTTCTGTCTTTTTGCTTCTGCTCTCGTCCTGATCGGTTTTTCTAACGCAAAATATCGAAAGGAAATCAGTCCGAAATTGCCTACTAATTGCCAAATACACGACGATACGCAATGCAAAGCAAACTTTATTGATTGCGCTCCCTATATACATCCTGTCTTCTCTATCAAACCACGTTGGATCGATATAGATCATCATGAATAGACCGAGAGTTGCAGGTAGTTGCCCAATTGTGAACAATAGCATTATTAAAACCACCATCAACGTTGTTGTTGTCGTGCTTCTCTGTGAGCTTGGCAATCGTTTAAATTGAAGAGTGTAAACACTAACTGTCATGCAAATAATAACAATAATGAACGTTGCAAACTGATTGATAAAAAGTTCCGAAGTACGTCCAATGTCAGTAATGCGCACATATGTTTCCTTAGGTATGGACAAATCAACCGCACACATTTTCATCGTTCCGTTTCCATCAGGAATCAGGACGGTGTTAATATCTGTAATAAATACATTCCCTACGGCTTGTTGAAATATAACCAATACTGTTATGACTCCTATGAATATAGCTGATGTTCTATATCCAAATAGCTTTGGTCCTTTAAACGGAAAGACACAGACTGCACATCGTTGTACAGCTGTAAATGTTGTGGTAAGCATCGATACGGAGTGGGCGCCGAGTACAAACGGCACAACGATATGATTTCCAAGGCATTTACCATTTGGGAAATCCGTATAAGTAAAAACTCGATGAGTGAGATCTAGTACGATGAACAAGGAATCAGATATGGCGATCGTAGACAGAAGTAGGGGGATGGGAGTCTTGCTTTTTTTCATATTCCACACTTTAACAACTAATATGTTAGATGGTACAATTATAACACAGAGTATTGCTGTACATATCAACCAGTTTAGTTCTATCTTGAATGTTGGTAATAACACTCCTACAAAAAGAAAATTTCAAATCCATTAACACCATTTTAATTTGAAATTGCAGTTGTTAAAATATATTTTCTTCTACACCAATGTGCGAAAATTAGATAAATTGATAGATTGATTTTATATCCACCTCGGTTGTGTAGTGTAGTGGTTAATGTACTCGACTTTATTATAGTAGAGATAATTGGTTTTAAAAACCCCCCGGAGAGGGGATGGGGAGAGGGGTCACAACAAATAAAATTGGCATTTGTCGATTCTCCGCTAAGAATGCAGCATTAAGAAATAGTAACAAAGACTTGTTTGGCTCTGAATCAGTCTAATGTATCAGAGTGGGGCATGTCGGTCTGGTAAAAAAGAGATATTAGTATTATCTCATCACTAGTGGAGCAGGAACTGCCTACCCTTTCGATCTTTAGTTTTATATATATGTTTTGTAGATCGTTGTTTGTCCTTTTGTCCTTTTTCTTTTGGCCATTGTATTATATGTTCGTTATTGATATACGGATTCTGATTACTCCTTTGGTATCTTCAAACTCTTCTTCATCAAAACGAAACTTGCGTTTTCGTAATAATATAATGGCTTGCTCGCTTACTTGGCACCAAAAAGCAATTACGTAAACACTCGACTATTGGAAAACACCGAAAGGTGTGGGAAAAGACAAAATTGGGATTGAAATGTTTCTGGGAATGATGTTTTGATTTCCATAAAATAAAAAATCGTTTGTTTGATTATTGCTTAACGTCAAGTGAGCAGTTTGGCAGCCGTAAGTCATGACGAGTAAGTGAGTGAGTATTGTTTATTAGTGAGCAGTTTGTCAGCCGTATGTCATGACGAGTAAGTGAGTGATTATTGTTTAACATCAAGTTAGCAGTATGTAAGTTGTTTAGCGCCAAGTGAGCAGTGTGTCAGCCGTAAGTCATGAAGAATAAGTGAGTGAGTATTGTTTAGCGCCAAGTGAGCAGTTTTTCAGCCGTATGTCATGAAGGGTAAGTGAATGAGTATTGCTTAGCGCCAAGTGAGCAGTTTGTCAGCCGTATGTTATGAAGAGTAAGTGAGTGAGCATTGTTTAACGTCAAGTGAGCAGTTTGTCAGTCGTAAGTCATAACGAGTGAGTGGTTTTTGCTTAACGTCAAGTGAGCAGTTTGTCAGTCGTATTTCATAAGGAGTAAGTGAGTGGTTATTGATTAGCGTCAAGTCATAACGAGTGAGTAGTTATTGTTTAACGTCAAGTTAGCAGTTTGTCAGCTGTATGTCATGACCAGTAAGTGAGTGATTATTGTTTGACGTCAAGTGAACAGTATGCAAGTTATATTCATGACGAGTAAGTGAGTATTTATTGTTTAACGTCAAGCTAGCAGTGTGTAAGTTATATTCATGACGACTAAGTGCGTGGTTATTGCTTAGCGTCAAGTGAGCTTTTCTCACTTTCTCGTCTTGAATATCACTTACATACTGCTCACTTGACGTTAAACAATAATCACTCACCTAATCGTCATGAATATAACTTATATACAGCTCACTTGACGCTAAGCAATAACCACGCACTTACTCGTCATGAATATAACTTATATACAGCTCATTTGACGCTAAGCAATAACCACGCAATTACTCGTCTTGAATATAACTTACATACTGCTAACTTGACAGTATGCAAGTTATATCCATGACGAGAAAGTGAGTGTTTATTGTTTAACGTCAAGTGAGCAGTAAGTTGGTGATTATTTCTTAACGTTACGTAATCAATACGTCAAGTGAGCAGTATGCAAGTTATATTCGTGACGAGTAAGTGAAATGGTATCGTTTAACATGAAGTGAGCTGAATGTTTGATTAATACCACATTCAAAGCATGTAACGACCTCCTTTTTGTCCCATTCCTCCCCCATTTCTGTATCTAATTTAGGGGCCGCCGTGGTCGTAGTCGTATGGTAGTTGGATTTCCTACTACCTGTACAATCAGTATATATCACCACTAACGTAGTTGGATTTACCACTACATGTGCAACAAGTATCTATAGCACTAACGTTGTGAGTTCGAATTCCCTTCATAGCCAGGTATTCCCCATACAACATTATGTGATATTATAAGTTTGCTATAGACTTGTGACAGGTCAGTGATTTTCTCGGGGTACTCCGGTTTTTTCCACCAATAAAACTGAAATATTGTTGAAAGTGGCGTTAAACATCATAACACACAGACAAATTGTTCGGAGTTCGGTAATTTTGTTATTACCCTTATTCAAGAGTATACAGTCTAAAAATTTGAATTCTATGTATAAAAACAATGAACATTTTCCCTTTTGTGGCGAGCACCAGTCCTGGTTTTGTTGGTGGGATTTGCTTTGCTCATCATTGTTTGTGTTGCCTGTGTCTCTGTATTGTACATTGTATTTATTATATATATTATTTACGTAAGGCTAAGCAAACTACGCTGACCTATAGATATTAGTATTCGACATACTGGCTGTTCTAATGCATGCATGGAACTGAGGTTTGGGAAGATGAGATGATGATATTGTTGAAGTGTTGAATTTGAAATATTGTAAATTAAAATTGAAAGGAACACCAAATAATTGTACTTTAAACTTGGAAGAGCGACCACGCGGGTCAACTAAAGTAATATTATTTATATTTACGCTTGCGGAAAATGTCGCACACAATTTATGTAACTGGAATAATACTGCGCCCTCTATCGGCATTATTCTGGTTACAATTTATGCTGCCAATGGAAAAGTCAGTCCTATTCACCGGCTTATGTGCTAATGAGATTATACCGAATGGATAACTCGCTCGTTTGTTAACAAAGCGAAAGAAGAGGTCAAGTTAGAATTATAAATTTATTACACCTTAAATCGAGACTGTGGGTATAAATAGCTGTGGGCGGAGCAAACATTCAGATTGCTAATTATTTTGACCACGGTTATCTCGAGGAGGACAAAAATCAATGATACACCGTTACTTTTGGAGCAATATATTTGATGGGCATCCCTACAAAACGTTCAGTCTTATCAAAAATAATAGTCTTCATCAGTCTACAAAAATCACATCGAAAATTGACATTTCTGAGGTGGTCTTCATGTGACATACAGCTTTATAAATATGCCGTGGATATCAACGGGGATTTTTTATGATAAGCTCCGCCCACAAATTTTGTCGGTATGCACTACCGCAAATGTCGCTTTAACGACACACTTATACAATGATATATTTTCTTAAAATTTGTTCATATAAAATGAAAATAAAAAATATGCGTTTCTTTTTTTACGGTTCTGCTAGTTTAGTTTAATATTATTTTATTGCAAATAAAACAACAATGGGATTGACAAAAAGTTATCACAACTTATGTACTGTCCTCTCCCTACAAGTAATACACATATAATAATGTCAACAAATCTAGCACATACATAAATATAGATAATAGAAAACACAATATAGTGAAACATGGGAAATGAATTGGTGTTGATGTAGACCAGATGACCGACCACTGATTCGAATCTTTTTGTTTGTCTAATATATGCTCGAACTTTATTGAAGATATTAGAATTTTTGTTTGTATTAATTTCATCGTTTCCAAAGAGTAATTCTTTTGGTTGGTTTCTTTTAAGTTTCTAAAAAGACAATATCTCTCGTTTTGGCATAATGGACATTCCATTAGATAATGAATTGAATCTTCATACGGTGCACCACATTGACATTTGGGGTCATTTGTAATGTTTATTGTTCTGCTAGGGGTGTCGATTTTACCTGTTACTAAGATTTTTCTATTATATCTTGGAACTGTTTGTTTTTTTAATTTATTCGTAAAAATTATACATGAAACTTAACGAAATAAAAATATTGCTTTTATTAATAAAATAGGATTGTTTTAATAATCATACAATCATTGCTTTCAAAATATCTTTTTATTCAAAATATTTTTTTATTTTTTTATTTTTGTCGTATTTGTTTCTTTCAATTTATTATTCTTTACAGGGTTTGATAATTTTTCGGCTATTACATTTTAATATCTATTGCAATACGCATATTAATATTTAGTGTGAATATATATTATGGGAGGAATCACACATCGGCGGTCGGTAAAACTTTGATCTCATTGTTATCACCGGGTTTGTGACTAGACTAACACGATGGGTGCCTCTAGTGAAGCACCTAAGTTACCCGGGTTTTTAGTGGGGTTCGTGTTTCTCAATCTTTAGTTTTACGTGTATGTTTTGTAAATCATTGTTTGTCATTTTATCCTTTTTCTTTTGGTCATTGTGTTGTTTGTCGTTCGATTTACAGATTCTGATTACCTCTTTGGTATCTTCAAACTCTTCTTATATTAGCAAATAAAATAGGTTTAAACGAAGAGAAAGGAGAGATAATGGATAGGACTGGAAAAACCTTTGTTGCCTAGTAACGGACCATTAGCTGCCAATAACACAATCTATTACTTATTAGGGGCTGCTACAAGCTATTCTGTATATGGCAGGAACGTCACATTCTCCAAAAACGAGACACTGATATTTACCTTCGGTCCTGAATGAATTTGTGAATTTGCTTCGCTCCATATAACCATTGAAGTTTCCCCGTGATATGTGTCCATTATGATCTTGCGACTGCCCTTAACCCCTTTTATGGATTTATAACATTACGTTTGTTGCCATTAAGGGACAGTAGACGTTACACCTTTTGGAGACCCCTGACCTTATTCTCGTGTTCTTTGTTAGTTCGTGTTGTTCGAGCTTTGTTCGTTTTTTCTTACCCTTTATATTTGTGCTGTTGTTTGTCATACCCAGAACCCCTTCTGAATTTGGTACTCTCGGATCGTCTTTTTTATACTGCCAAGCAATGGGTTTACATGTAAAAAGCTCAGATGTATATTCAATTTGTTTTATTTATCATTCTGCCTGTTATATATATATATTCTAGTAACCTTTGCGCATGCAGGCAAGTTTAATCAAATTAAATATAAAATTAATATAACCATTAAATATCATTCACAAATAAAAAATAAAGTAATTTGTTTTTAAGCTTTCTCAATAAAAATATACTTTTTTTTATTGATAAGACTTGTAAATAAAATAATTTCTTTAAGATATTAGTATACATTTATTGTCATTTATTGTATGGGAACGAGAAATAGCAAGTTTACTGTCACTCGAGACCCAACTATTGCTCGAGGCGCAGCCGAGAGCAATAGTTGGTGTCAGGAATGGCAATAAAATTCTCCGAGGATCTAGTCAATAAATGTTTTATTATACTGAACCAACCACTACCTAACCGCTAAAGACTAAAATCGTGACAATGAATGCCTAGTGATAGCAATACATGTATCTCGCATGTTTATAATATAAGCTCTTTATCTCTGCACCGCTTCCCCTTCAGCTATCTTTTGTAAACAGACGACCGTTTGCATGTTTCTCGGAAGTTGCCCGCAACGATCAATCCAGAATTGCCCGAATACGCATCTCCCTATATGGAAAACCGCGGGAAATGCGATTAAAGTACTGTTCACCGGTGAATAGTACTTTTCAGACAAATTGAATGAAACTATGGAAATAGTATTTTATTGCAATAAAATTTATATAGAAAAAAGTATAAGAAGTATATAATAAATATGTATATTCTCAATAAAAATCGCTTAAAAAGTCAAAATCGATATTCCTTTACACGTTTACATGACTGCTATCTTTTTTGGCCTGACACAGACACTCAATATAAAGTGACGGGGTTAAACTAGATTTATAGACCCAAATGTTAAAGAAAAGAAGATAAAACTTACCATTAAACTCTGGTTTACCATCTGTTTCGCTGGGACCAGTCGTATTGTCTACGGTACCAGTCGTGTTGTCTACGGTCGAATTCATTTTACTATGTATTGCTTCACCGCGGTTTATTTCGTTCAACAAAGTCAGTTGGCGAATACCAATTATATTGCCGCAATAATTTGTTGCGTCTTTGAGAAGCTTTTTATGTACTGTCTGACTTGATATTTCTTTTAATTTATGACAACCAATAAGAATGTTAGTAAAATTAATATGAAAAGTTATACCTTCAAGGTGTCAAATATTTTACATTAGCAGTGGAGTATTACTTGGCATTTTCATCAAATCAGGTTTCAAATAAAGGTGTAGACTTAAATCCATTTGTATTACTTAAAGTAGATAGAAAATGGAACTCGAGTATGTAAGAAGAGGTTGAAGATACCAAAGGGGTAATGAGAGTCCGTAAATGGAAGAAGGACAAACAACACAATGGCCAAAACCAAAAGAAAAAGGACAAATGGAGAAACAACGATCAAATTGTTAAATATTGAATATTGCGTTTCTGAAGATTATCACAATGATGGTATATGTTCTTCATATCAAAAACATTTCTTTAAAGTAAGCATTGAAATTAATATTTTAATATTTATCACAGAATGACTCATGCAATCTTAAAGCTTAGATTGTTACAAGAAAAAAACGAATATATATATACATGTATGTTAATGCGCCGAATATTTTACTTTGCTACGAGCTTCCAAATATCACATCTATCGTACAAAAAAACTAAACAAAAATAAACATGAAAAATGTGAAAGTTGGCGCTGTTATTGGACCACTGACAGTATCAGAAAGGCAATACAACGGTTAGCTTCGGATAATTGTACCTAACAAAGTGGCACCAATGACAACCCCAAGAAAACCTCAGATCAGTGTTCTAGTCCAATCAAAAGGGACCAAAAACGATATACATTAATTCTATAAGAATTATAAGGTATTACTTTTCAAATTAAATAATTTATGTATTATATATACCATGGATCTTACGAATTAACTTATTTAAACCAACGAATCCGAAGGATGAGTTGGTTTAAATAAGTTCATGAGTAGGATCCATGGTATATATAAGGTTTGTAACAGAAATCAATATTGGGTGCTTTCGTCGAGGTCCGCGTTAACCATGTAGACCTTATATGTGACCGCGTCTGACAAAAAGGGACCAGATGCGGTATTTTCGATTTTTCACTGTGACGTCGTAAAGTTTGCAACGTCACATAATATAAAACCATGACGTAAGCTCCTCCCACTTCCATAGAAAATTAACTATTATTCTCATGTGATGTCAAAATCATGGAATAACATCAAGATCTTCATGTTAGACCATGGTTTGTAAAAGTTCACTATTTTAAAGTTCATTACTGCATAAAAACATCAAAGGAAAAATGCGTATTTATGTTACAACAACAATTTTTGTTCTCGCCAAAATGTATTTTATTTCACGATTAGTATCTATCTGATCTGTCTCAAATGCCCAATTATCCAAGGTTTCTCAGAACAAAGAATTTCAAATTCTCATCTGGAATGGAAAAACAAATCTATAATACTCACCTTGATGTTCATTTTACACAATTGATGCAAATAAATTTTCATCTGCTTAGTTTTCACTGGTGTAGATTGACGGGAAAAGGGAAAATCTCTAACATCCAGTTAATTACATGTGCACAAATTTGGTAAAAAAAATGGTACAAATGATTATTTTAAAATGTACATGTCAATATATTTGTTCAAACAAGTAACCCATATTATAATTTGTAGGAAATCCCTATGATATTGGTGCTCATAGCAAATTGTCGGCTATAATCTGTAGGCATGCAATTTATCCTGGGAGTGGTGTTTATACAAAGATGCCCGCTATAGTCTGGAACGTTGGTCATGGGAATTGAAATATTTTGCTTTATGTGTCCGACATTTATAAAACATATTTTGTTTATAATTTCTACATTAAAACATGGGATATCAATAAGATAGCGATTACATTGCATAATCACACATTATGCAACTATTGCAATAATTTCATCCAAATGTTAAGCTGTTTTTTTTTTTTTACATTCATTGCATTTTTATTGGATATCTTTCTCCATGCACCTAAAACTGAGGCGTACTTGATTTGCATGAAATTCTTTTTAAGAAATGAACTTTTCTAAGTATAAAAATATTTTCAAATCTCCAAATTTCTGATGAATATAATTAGTGTATCAGTAAACGTTAGAGTAACCCGACGAGGTAACACATAATGGAGAATCTTAAAGCACAGACAACATTGATCACAAGACACAAAACTGAAGGATGAACGAACCCATGTGCTCGCTAAGGATATACAGCTCCTGTTTCTTATAATACACCCGTCGTGTAAAGCAAGTTGGCAAAGCAAAGGTCATTGTAATCAAATAAAAAAAAGAGCTTCAAGGGTGTCCTCTATCACATCTGTTTTATAGTTCTTATTATCTGTACCCTTTGCTCTAATTAGTACCATACTATAATTTCTATGTTCATATAGCTTTATTTCTACGCCTATCATTATCATTATTTGCATAATCAGAGCCAGCATGCATCTCCAGAAGTATTCTTTAACCTTTCTTTTTTTTCCATACATTGTCTCTACCTATGTTTTTGTATATACTCATTCTGTGTTTATTTATCTCTATGCATAGTGTATGCACATTATATCATTTCATTTACCCATGCTAACACATATTGTAAATTATTGTATTCGGGAGAAGACTTCATAAGTTGGTAGAACTTATGTCTGACCCCAATTTTGTTATATTAACAAATAAAATATGCTTAAACTAAAACAAGTTACATTTAATGAGATGATGATTTGATGATGTCCGTTTTGTACTATCCCAACTGTACCATTGTTATTGAGCTATCTTACAGAAACAATGATCGTGATACACATCCTTTGTTCTTTCACGTTCATGCTGCATGCTTAGCACGGAAACAACAAATACCTATTTTATGGTCTTCTGGTTTGATCCGATTGGGCATTGAACACATGATCCACCGCATATTAACTCTTGCATCATGTATGCTGTTGAATTAATTAAAAATCTTAAATATCTGAGCTTAAAAAAATCTCGTTCTCAAATAAACATACTATCATTATATTTCACTTGACATTGAAAATGAAATTAATTATATGATTGTAAAAATAGAATTAAATAACTTACCTTACAATAAGGGTAATAAAAAATTACCGAACACCGAGCAATCTTCTAAAGGGAAAGTCAAAACTCATAAATCAATAAACAGACAAAATCAGTCAACAACCGGAAAACTGGGAAAATACGAGACAACATATCATTTCCATTAACTAGAGAACCTAAAGTAATCGAACAACGAAACAAAAATTGTTGATAAAATATTTAATATGAAAAATAATACATTATGATACATCCATTTGCCTCACGTTTCATGTCCAATCTGTTGATGTTGATAAATATACGCAAAAATATAGCGCATGAATTCTGATATTTTATATATGCGACGGATTTAATTTATAAACGTTAGAAAATACTGAAGAGACAAAAAAAAAAGGACAATCCAGACAACATTTGGTACACATGACACAAGATGAAGACAAACAAAACAAAAACACAACACAATATGTGTTAGACACCACTATACCAAAAACATACACAAATAACGTAAATAAGACATGAACTTTCCTACAAACAACATCATTGTTTATGCATCTCATTTGTGGCTTCGTTGGTTCAATCAAATCACAGAATTTAGGGAGCAACGATGGCATAAATAATAAGATAAGTCAACACCACGAATTCAAATGTCAATAAATACGTAGATATCTAATTTGGTGTACACGACGTGTTTCTGGAATAACCTTCTTCAAGTAAGACAAATGATTAGAAAACCAAATATTTATTTTTAATCTTTGGGAGCAGTCAAACTAAAGGGCTTTAACATGTCAGCCAAAAAACGGGTAAGGTCACCCATGTCTGAGGGAGAAGACCCCTAGCTTTAATAATAATTACATGATTTTAAGACCTGTAGATTTCGATGATAAATATATCTAATAAACTATGTCAGTGTGGAATTACTGGTTATCGGGCGGATGATACCCTCAGGGACTAATAGTCCATCATCAGAGTTATCGACCCAGTGATGGTCATACAAACATGGAGATAAAATATTCAAAGAGCATACCAGTTTCTGCCAATCCACGAAACTTGACACCAATATAAATAAATAAAACCACGGTATACTGTGAAATCATTATTACTCGTGGGGTTATAATTTTCGTGCATTTCATGTTTCACTTAAAACACGAATATTAAAATCAACGAAATACAATTTTCCAATTGACTGTTATGCTTGAAACCACTAATTCAAGAACCAATGGATCAATGTATTTTGTAGAAACCACGAATTCAAGACACTTGCATGGTTACGTTTCTACCTTTGTTATTTCATGCTATCTCTGTTATCTTATTCATGATCCAATACTGTGCTGAAATCGAGGCATTATTTCATGTCTTGTGCAATATATATTTCCCAAACATAACTTGGCCTACTCTTGATAAATGGTATGATTTATTCGGTTGTTGGTCAAAGATCACGTGACTGTTTTTGCAGACACCGATGGACCATCCCATGCAAAATATATACCACTAAATGAATCAAACAAACTATTTTAATCTGATCATCGAATTTGATTTTCCAGAAAACTGAGCATGATCAATTTTGACAGATAACATATCTCCACTTCCTTCTCAGCTTCCACTATGAACTCCATATAGGCGAAACCAAATACAACAAAAACCAAGAAACGAGAGACAGTTTGTCCTTTTGTTTCCTTTAGCCATTAGCCATTATGTTGTCTGTCCTTCGATATACGGATTCTGATTACCCCTTTGGTATCTTTAAACTCTTCTTGCTTCAAACATGTCAAAGTATGTGGAGACATCCACGTCCCAATCTGAATAAACCTTTAGAAACAGGACGCAGAGAAACAAAGGAAAAAAAAAATCAAAAAACAACATCAACCAAAAAAAAAACACAGCACAGAAAAGAAGAGTAACACCGGGTGGGCTGTTTATCTTAATGCTCATCCATGTAACAGAAAATATTTTTCTGTGAACTCCTGTTCTTGTTTATGAATGCCGTTAAATGTTGAATTGACTCTGAATTTGAACTCTCTTTCTGACAAAAAGAAAACAAAAACAAAAAAGTTACAAACATACAATTCAACTCCCAAGAGGTCTTTTAAGATGACAAATTTCCTTCTTGTTTCATATAAATAAACGTGAGAGAATGGATAATCAAGAGACACAAGGAACACCGTAAACAAGATACAGAACTAAGACAATCAGAACAAAAAATACAACACAGACAGTAAAAAAAGAGCAACACGTACGGACACCTTCAAAAACCGAGGTGAAACTAGGTGTTCGCGAAATTTTAGAGGTAATGTTTCGCATGAGATCCAGCCGTGAGAATGCCAAAAAAAGTTAAACTGGAGTCTGACATTAATAAGCATATCATGTGTCACTCACCTGGGCCCGGTTGTTCAACTTGTAGGTAAATTTTAACCAATGGTTAAAAAGCATAAACTATGGCTAAAATTTAATCAAAACACGCAATGCGTTGTTCAACATATGGTTAAATTTAGCTACTGGTTAAACTGATTAATATCTAACCACTGTATATGGGCTCTGTTAAAATATTTAACCATTGGTTATCAATTCAAAATGACTGCCAGACAGGTTCTTTCTATGATGCCTTCCGTACAAAACAGGAAACCCAGAGTGTTTCGGTCAAGTAAGGTCCGTGCAAATTTGTTTGAAGTAGAAGTTTCTGAGATGGATGGCATTTCCAATGAAATTAAATTTCTATTACAATTTACATTGTTCAAAACAGTGCATTACATTTGCGCGGAACAAATCCTACATTTGCGCTTATTTTTTCAAGGTAAATACAGGTAAATCAAGGTAACTTCAGATGAAAACAGTGAAATTAACTTTACACTAAGAACAATATTTATAAAATAGTATTGCATCCCTTCCGTGAGTCGAACTCTTCCCTCTATTTTTTTCATATAATAAAACATCTTTAGCAATCGAGGGTGTACGGGTGTGTTTCTTGTGCTTCAAGCTATGTTAAATTGATATATCCTTTGCTGTTTATGGTGAGAGAAATTGCATGTATTGCCCATGAATAATCGGGGCATAAGTGGAGGAAGCGGGGTCACTTTTTTGTTGCTTTTCTGGTTTTTTGGAAAACATTTTCGGTATAAAATTGTTTTCATGATTATTGCCCCTCACTCGAAATTTGAGTCGGTGTAACAAGTCAAATAGTACGGAGAGCACGAATTACTAGGACGTGGAATAAATGTCCATGAGACAACATTCCAGAAAAGACCTAAATAAAAAATCTCAAATAGGGAACGTCTAGCAGTCTACAACAACGAACATATGCCCACATACAAGACGATATGGCCACAGACTAGTAGAGTAAATTAACAACAGACCGAGAAATGCGAAGTAAAAGACCCCTTTCAAGACAAAAACCATAATCACATCCCCCTTTTTAGTAACAATGTCAAAAATCAATATCGACGAAAAGTCTAAGTCAATCAGAAAATACGATGGTCGTGCAATTGCGTTGGAAAAACAAAATATTAAAAGTTCAAAAATAGCATGAGGTACCTCTATGACATCATGGACATTCCTCATCAATTGGAGAAATTGGATAATTTACATATGAAACGCCAACCATTCATTTCATATTGAAAAGGGGTTATATCTTATATGTTTTCTTAATTGTTATTCATGAAAAACTTGGTATCTTCAAACTCTTCTTGACACTAATCTCAATAAATAATTGGATCAAGTAACACACCAAACTAAACCTTGTTAACTCATTAACACACTTTGCTAGGTTAAAATTACACAGAAATTATTCGTTTAATAGATGGTTGATCGTAATTAAGATATCAACATTCAGGTCTCCTGTTGTATTCACCACACGACACGAAGATGAGTCGCTGGTTTTTTCTCACAGAATATTGAAAATTATCACAGACAGGATTGGAACCACTAGGAGACCCATAGACTAGATATACTAAATTGATGACAAGGTAAATTAAGAAATAGTTCATGGAAGCCATACTGTGTTATTTTCAACATAGGTAGGCAGAATATTATAATTTTACCTCGCGGAGAGAAAAGCGGTAATTTATGTTTACGTTTGCGGGCAAGGTCGCTCGCAATTTATGGCTGTTCTATCTTTCATCCTGTCCAATTCGAGCAAAAATCTTCAACACGTGCTTGTACGACGGGACAAGCTTATTGATGGAACAGCGGTAACAATAATGTTGTGCTTCCACGTTTTAATTACTCGTCACATATTTATTAATGTTTAGATATGTTGATTGTATTCAGTGAACATATATGTTTTAAAAACCTTAACAACAGTGTAAATAATTTAATTGTGTGATTTTATCACCTGGGTTTAATGTGTGGACCACGCATGCGTCAATGGGAATTTACGACGTAGTACATCACGCGTTTGTTGACAAAGCGAAAGAAGGGCGTCATATTATAATCCCTAACAGTCCTTCATTATTATATTAAAAACCATTTCGTCGAGAAGCATGAACATAATATATATCAAAACAACACCATCAAAATAGTTCCTATCATCTCTGATTGGTTAAAAAGCGGAATTAGGATATGTTTTGTACTTACATATGTCTAAATGTCTTTTCACGTATACAACCAATAGATGACCCTAAACGTTTCTAAAGATTATATTTTATTTCTTACATTTCTGGCATTCCAGTGAAATAGCGTTGAGTCATCTACTTGGTTTTCTGGTCCGACGATTTCTGCTACACCATTACTTATAGCAATAAGACTTGGAGGCAACAAAATGTGAATGTTAGGTTTTGGTCGAATGTCGCTCAATCTTCAGTTTTCTGTGTAGAGTTTTGCTGATCATTGTTTGTCCTTTTGTCCTTTTTCTGTTGGCCATTGTATTGTTTGTCTTTCTTCGATGTACGGCTTCTGGTTGCCGCTTTGATATCGTAAATCCTTTCTTGCATTCAAGCTTGGATATTAAAACGCTTGCATTAAACTAGATTTCAAATACAGAATTGCACAATATTAATGATACATCCATTTGATCGCAATGGAAAACATCTAGATAGAAAACACAACTCACAGTAGAGGTACATTTTCCATATCAAACCTGTATTTTAAGATAGTATTAAATTTAATATTTTACGATACATCTCGCCATGCGCAGGATTTAAACCCACAACCTTAGTGGTGATAGGCTCTGATTTCATATATATGTAGTTGTAAATCCAACTACCATATGATTACGACCACTCATCTCTGTATGTTGCTTACTGGTTGATAAATAAACGTTAGAGACCACCGAATGGGAAATCAAAAGACGAGGAAACACACAACATAACACAACCCACCATGTCTTGGAGTCCAGTATGCGCAAACAAACGGAAACAACGTAACCAAGATATGAACCCTCTTACAAACAAACGGAGGTAAAGACAACCCGAACATTTTTATGCGGGAATAGTAAGGGACATCACAACACGAAACTCAGAACGTAAAGACACATAACAGATGAAAAAAGAGGAGCAACACGGACCCCACCAAAACATTTCTATTCAACAGACTTATACATCATACAATTAATACATTTTGGGTGAATTAAACATGTTCAATCCAGGGACGCATGCAACACTGCACACATGGCACAGAAAGAAAGGAAATAAAACAAAGTGTGTTAAGCTTTGCGTCTTGTAAATTTTCGAAGTCGCGAGGCCAAAGTTTTATTTTATATGTTGTTAACATTTATGTTATGTGAACTGTTTCACAAACCCGTTGTTTTGTTATGAAATATGAAATATGACGTGACACATATTTTGACAACATTGTAGTAACAATGTCAGAGGTACGGAAAAGGACAACCAGAAATACGAAAAATGAAAATGAAAGCAACAAAATATTTAATAATTTTACATATGAAGTAGGACTATGCAAGTGACAAATAAAAAAATTATTGACTACGACATTTGGGTTCTGTATTAAAATACAATAATTAAATCCATAATATATATGTTAGTCACCTACCAGATAGGGTAGCTGAATAACATATACTATTATTGTATTATTTTACTTTAGTATCTTTTTTTCCTTTATAAAACATGATAGTAGTTTTGCTATTGCATCCTCAAATCAACTTCATGACTATTCCCGAGGTGGTGCTGGTCAATAGTTTTAGGACTATTTCCCCCCTGTGGTAATTTCAGTACTCATATTTCCCGGACTTTTCTAAGTCATTCATCTCTTTGGCTTCAACGTAATGATGTCATGCAACTCCTCAGACGTTTTCATTGCGTGAGCTAAACTACGGAGACGACAGACGACAAAATTGATGAGATCAAAAGTGCAATCTCTACAACATGCATCTCAGTGAAATCCGAAACATGTAATAGTATATCTGAGGGTTACGAAAAGATATCCACAAAAACAACAAACCAGATAAAAGACTTCACAGAAAAATTAAATAGACACATAACTGAGACCCTCTCACCAACTTTGCAGAGTTATATAGACCCTCTCATAGACAACATGCGGAAAATTAGTGAAAATAGTGTGTCCGTCACAAAATCCTTGGAGACAACAGGTACTGTACTATCTGATAATACAGTGACAAATAGGGAAATTACGAAACCATTAGAAAACTTGGCTAAACTCAATTACTCAGATAAGAAACAGCATCCCAAAGAATTAGGCAGTGTCGATGAAATGTCTCAAAACACAGAAGCAAGCTATACTCCAAATATTCAAGTCACCAATAGATATTTGTCACTAGCGGAAAGGATTCCAAATCCCCATAGTGAGGAGAAACATGTAACGAACAATCAACACAGTCATGACAATAAGGCAACACAGAAAGCACTCATTTTAGGCAACTCGCATATCCGATATATAAGAACAGATAATTTCCTACAGAGTTGCGTTGTACAGAAATACATCAGTTATTCAATGTCAGAAATGGAAGACAAATTGCTGGAATTAGATACAGACTATGATAGTATATTTTTTAATGTATTTACAGATGACACAAGAGCTGAAACCCCAGAGGTCAGCATTCAAAAATTTGAAAGTTTCTGTCAAAAGTTAAGACATCATTGTCAGTTTGCTAAATTGATCCTTTCTCTCCCCTTTGTCTCAGTGAATGATCAAGATTTGAATCAAAAGATTAGTCAGTGTAATGTATTGCTCCAATCTATTTTTTAAGGAGCTCAGAGGTAGATATTTGTGAAAATTCTGCTTTTTCCAGCAGAGGTTAAGCTATCAGAAGATTTTTCATTTCAGATGGTGTCCACTTGGCTACACAGGGAACTAGTCTGCATAGAAAAACTTTACATATCAGATTTGAAAACTTTCAAAGAAATCAGAGTGTGCAAAATTATCGCCACACCCATAACCAACACACTGGGTCCCCGTCAAAAAGTGGAAGATTAATTGATAGGTACAACTACATGTATGATACATATGATAGTTTCGGTGGGGAAAATACACAGTCAAGGCGTAGGCAGTATACAAATAGATACATGCATAGAAAGCCAATGAGTAGATATGATAGAAATTGAGGCAAACTTGCTTAAGTATAAAATTGTATTAAATGTTAATATGCCATTCACTCAGTGACACTTAATTTTTTAAATATTTAGAGGTACTAAAATGCATGTTGATTTAGAATTATAGTATTATAATGATTGTTAGCTGATGTCTTCTATAATTAATGTTTTGAAAGTTAGACTAGAGAAGTTCATGTAAATGTGTATGTTAATTGACCATAATTGTACTGGTTAATTGTCATATTTAATAATCAGATGTTAACTACAAGTAAAATTATCAAGAAGAAAGGTTCAAATGAGTTTCATAAATTCAGAAATACATGTAATATGAGAAGAAAAAAGAAAAACAAAGTTTTATTTAGAAAAAAGTAAGAAGCAAAATACATATGAATTGATGACAATCACCTGTACAGTACAGATATCAAAAGTGGTAGAGTTATCTCTCTTTGAGATGACAATCACCAGTACAGATATCAAAAATGGTAGAGTTATCTCTCTTTGAGATGACAATCACCAGTACAGATAT
>MJUT01020951.1:382876-400847 GCA_002080005.1 Gigantidas platifrons | reverse complement strand
TGGTAGAGTTATCTCTCTTTGAGATGACAATCACCAGTACAGATATCAAAAATGGTAGAGTTATCTCTCTTTGAGATGACAATCACCAGTACAGATATAAAAAATGGTAGAGTTATCTCTCTTTGAGATGACAATGTAAATAATATAATATATGTCTTGTTTGTTCTTGTTAGCCATTGGTAAATATTATTTCTATGATCATTAAGTAAATATGTGTATTTTCACAAAGAAATCAAAATTACATATAAGTTGTTGGAATATTAATGGTTTCAAAAGTAAATGTTACACTAAATATGGGGATTCTAGATTTTTAAAAGAGATTAAAACAAAAAGATATTATCTGCCTATTAGAAACCCATTGTGCCCAGGAAGAATCTTAATGGGTTTAGCTCGGTACATTTATCACGGGCAAAATCAAAAAAAGACAAATAAAAAATCAGGAGGAATTTCAGTATTTTTCAGATCAAGTTTGAAACCAGGAATAACATTTTTGGAACATAGAACAAATGACTATATTTGGCTGAAACTTTGTAGCACTTTTTTTTTGGAACAACTAAAGAAACACATATATGTTTTATCTACAATCCTCCCTCTAATTCATCTTATACACTATCTCTAGAAGAGGAAATATTTGACCTTGTAGAAAAAGATATTGAAAAATACTCAAAAATGGGAGATATAATTTTGTCAGGAGATATGAACTGTAGAACTGGTAATGGACAGCCAGATTTTATTGAAGATGACAAAAGAATCGAATTTAATCAATTTTTAACTGACTTTGATCCTGATATAAATATACCATTACGTTACAGTATGGATAAAATTATTACATCTAGAGGTAAACATTTAAATGAGATGTGCATACAAACAGGTCTTAGAATCTTAAATGGAAGAACTACCGGTTACTGCTTAGGTAAATTAACATGTTTTACTCCAAATGGCTGTAGTGTGGTTTATTATTTTGTTGTATCAGAAAAACTACTATCAAATACCTCCTTTTTAAGGTACATAATCTTTTGGGTGATTTATATGATCATTGCCAGATTTCTATGTTATTAAACATACAATGTAATATGAAAGTTGAAATAGGTGGTATTCAGGGGACCCCTAAAAACTACAAATGGAATAATGATTCCATATTTTCATTGTAAGCATTATTAACAAATGATATCCAGCAAAAAATAGAAAATTCTAATAAAACAGAATATAAAGCTGATACTGATGTTATGGTTAAAGATGTTAATAATATATTTTATGAAGCTGCCAATCTATCATTAAAACAAATCAACAAGTAAGCCTAAACAAAATGTAAAGAAGAAACCCAAATGGCTTGATGCTCCTCTCTCAAAATTAAAAAAGTTTATTAACAGATAAAGAAAAAATAATTCATAAACATCCTTTTGATCCTACTGTTAGGTCATCATTTTTCAGTATGCAAAAATATTATAGAAAAGAAAGGAAGGAAAAAATAAGAGAATTTCGACAAAATATAGTCAACCAGCTCGATCAGTTAAGGGATGAAAATCCAAGTCAATATTGGGCTTTGCTTAATGAACTATCAAATACATACACTAAGAATGAAACATCAGAGGTTCCAACAGATGTTTGGTTTTCTTATTTCAAAAACTTAAATGAAAACAAATATTCTAGTGAAAATATAAAAGAGCAACTTATAAATATGGAAAAAGTTAAAATACATTTACAGAGCTTGATAACCTTATTACTAAAACAGAAACAGAAAAGGCTATTAGTTCCCTGAAAAATAATAAAGCAAGTTGTTTTGACTCTATCTTAAATGAAATGATTAAATCTAGTCAAGTATATCTAATTTCTTGTTATTAAAAATTATTTAATAGTGTTTTGACTACAGGACACTTTCCCAAAATCTGGGCTAAAGAATACATAGTCCCTATATTTAAAAGTGGCTATAGGGATGACCTTTCTAATTATAGGGGAATCACCATTGGGAGTTGTTTATGCAAGTTATTTGTCAAAATATTAAATAATCGATTGGAAAAAGTTTTGTTAAGTAGAAATATTATAAAACCAGAACAAATTGGGTTCTTTAAGGGAAAACGTACTAGCGATCATCATTTTGTATTAAAAACACTTATTGAAAAGTATACTCAAGAGGGAGGTTAAACATTATTAATATAATACATTGTATTTACCAATTGTCTTACTTGAAATTTTAAATTGCATATGATAATTCTTAAATTAAAAATATCTATGTTAATTTTTTTCTTTAAACTTTATAGTATCACAGTAATAAATGTCTAAAAAAAATAGAATTAAGAAAATCGAGAAATCCGTCGTATTCGTAGCCTCTAGATGCTAGCAATACGTGATTAATTCCCGTAAAATAGGTGTCCATGTCCGAAAACCGGTTGATCATTTAGTCACAACTTCCGCCCGTCGTACTCGTAGAACCCAGGCTACGAATAGCCTGTACCTTTATTAAAACATCGTATTTCCCTGTCAACAATATCGTATTTCCCTTATTCGAAATTCTCAAGATTTAACGCGAGTTATCTCGCTTTGGTCATATAACTGTATTCCATGTTAGTAAAGATAACTCCAGAGATGTTCCGAAATAATAATTTTGCAAACAAAGATGGCCAAAAGATTTCATTTGGCAGACGACAATGAAATTGAAGAACTTTTGTTCAACAAGGACTCAATTAATACCAAGAATGAAAGAAACTATTGAGAATTCACCAAAACGTTATACAAATCCTTGATGCCTAATTGGATATCGTATAGCTGTGTAGAAATGGAACTAATAACATTACACAGGTTGGATTTTGTCCAGTCGTCGTCGGCAAGCTGCTTAAATTTGTTTAACGTAGCTTCACGAGATGTTTTCAATAGTCTTAAGTCTTTCAGTTTCCCTGACAAATTTGTTATAAGGCTATGTATAAGTCTACAGAGTGGAATTGATATAGATGGGAGCAATGAGCAGATTGATATATCTGACTGCAGGTCACTGATTTTTAGATCAATCTTCTTTATAAAATTTAGCTCCTCGTCTAATCTCAGCTTTTTCTCCTTTAAAGTGGGCGATGTCTCAGTCCAAACAAATCTACATCTCCCAAGCTTCCGCTAACACTTGAGTTGATCTTTTTACAATCAAGGCATATTTTAAACGTTTCGTCTTTTTTTGACTGCTCTGCAAATTTGTTAATCAAATGTTCAATTATTCCTGGATTAATACCAGAAGCCGGTAATGCAAATACCAGTGATTCTGTCACTTTCTGGCTAGGGATTGCAAAATTTATCTTGGATGTTTGGGGTGAAAAATTGCCCTCCGAAGTTTCCCCAGCTATCAATGCTCCTCTGTGCTTCGGACCGCCCAAAAATCGCAGAAATTTACCATGGAAGAGTTTGTAACCGACTCTCCAAAACCTACTAATAGTTTCATCATATCTCACAGTAACTGTATTTTGACTCCCATACCATTTAACAACCTCTAAGAAAAGTAAGTACGCAATATTATCCATTGGGAATCTATCCTCAGCGAACTAAAGTTAAACTTTTCCCATATTTGGAGTTGACCATGTTTCCTTAAGTTTTCGAATCAAGTCAATGCATAACGAAGTCATTTCATCATCAGTTTCGTTATCGTCTATTTCCATGGACTCAAACGTGTCATCTTCCGGGAGCAAATTATCATTGTCTATTATTTGATCTGATCTTTTCTGCTTTTTGGCTAGTGGGCTTTTCAATATACAGCTGCTAACTTCTGCGGTGTTATATGTGCTTATGGTGTTGAGATGAGTAACTGTTATTGCTAGACTACTAGGTCCGTCGCTTTTAAGAGATATTTATTGGTTTTTGTTTTTCAAATCAGATGGAATTATTCCAAAATTGTGCGTCCTATAACCAATTTTTTCGCTTACAATATTGAGTTCAAGAGATTTTATTTTAAGCGGTTGGCTTCCATGAAGATCACAAGTATGTGTCAAAATGTCATCAAAAGTGTTTGTTCCATGATTTGTGCAGTAGTAACATAAAAAATGGTCTGACGCCATCTGCAATTAAAAGAAAAAAAAAATAATTAACAAGGTTTATAAATACTTTTAAAATCATATCGGTTTACATACGAACAAAATATTTTAGACAGACTGATCCAAGATTTTGTCATGTATACCTATAGAAATCATTGTTTCGGATAGACAGACAAATTGTTATATATGCGGATAGATTAAGGCTGACGGGCGAGCTAGGTCGCACAAAATCTATCAGACAGCAGTTGATTTAATGACCACGACGCTTTATAAGAAAAGCATAACATATTAAATGATTCTTTATTGATTCGGAAAAAAGATATTTGGTCAATTTTATCATATATCTTTTCCCTATGATGACTTCATGTAATATACATTTTATGCTGTTTCAATAGCCCTGCAACTATTTATAGAGTCAAATAAAGATGCTTTTAAGAAAATAAAAACAGTACACTTTCCTAGTGTCAAATCGTTCCGAACCGTACACCCGTGAAAAAAGTCGTACTTCCAAACCCGTACACTCTGCTCGACGGCAGTGCACAGCAGTCTGATAAAATAGACATGATCGTTCAAATTTGTTAGCTTTTCGGACGACCTATCGATCAGACAGATATTTTTTTGCAGATTGCATACCAATTTCTCAAAACATACTCATCTACTGGTGCAAAATTTTCACCTTTTTCATGAACAAACACACGAAAACGTGCTGCACTGGATCTAGAAAAGGGATTTAAAAATTAATCATAGACTTTTGTGGCCTAAAGAAAGGTTTAAAACAACGAAAAATGTGTGCTGATCATCTACCTATTGTGCATTTATTCTAAAAAAAAAGTACTTATTGTGTTAAAATAAGCAGATTTCCTACCTGTGTACTCGTTGTTTGATGACATTTTCGTCACCGGGAGTTGATTCCAAACATTCGGAGTCGAAGTGGATAGGAGACAGTGAGTGTGAAACATCTTAACAAAGTTGATGATCCAGTGATTACTGTCACGACTTCACGATGCGTGGTTTAGCTGTGTTAGCCTTTCCGAAACTAGAATTGGTGGTTGCATGGAGTGATTATCGATCGTTGTGTATGGTACGTTTGGTGCATGGCTGAGTTGTTGGTAATAGGACTTGACGTAATTAATTAGATTAAATAGGCACAGGTGATATTTTAAACGGGATTGGTAATTTTGATTATCGTGTGGTTAAGTTATATTTATGACTAAATATTTTCTTAAAGAGCATTTTTGTGTGAGTGCAATAAATTGTAGTGAATCGATACATTTTTTATTTTTTATTTTTGGTGTTTTAACGCCACTTTCAACAATATTTCAGCTATATCATGGCGACTAGTTTTAGTGGTGGAGGAAGCCGGAGTACCCGGAGAGAACCACCGACCATGGGTAAGTAACTGGTAAACTTGATCACTTGCGGCTGCGAGTCGAGTGCATTCTTTTTTTGTAATTTACAAAGCCGGGCGCGAACCCACGCCGTATTGGTGATAGGCTTGTATGAGTTGTTAGATCCAGCGACCTAACTCATTGAGCCACCCGGGCCCCCTGAATCGATACAGGTAATTGTTAACATTTCATCGGGACATCCAAAAATAGTTAAACATCTATTTCTGTCACTATGCAAATTAGCAAACCTGTTTTGGCGATTTTTAACTGTAGATAAGTTAGGTACACGTTTGGCATGAAATTTACGGGTGGGATTTGATATAAAAGAGGGTGTAAATTATACTGACTTCATTTCTTGTCTGTGTGTCTGTCTGGACGTTTGTCTTTGTTACCAGGGGTGAGTAACGATATGATTTTTTTTATTAGATTTAGTGGTTTGAAATAATTTATGTATTAATGGTTAAATCGTAACTTTAATGTGAATTATAGCCATCTGAAGTTTATATGCTTTAGCGTAAAGCACTATGAGATTCGAACCTGAATATTGTCATATGTTATTTGAACGTGGATACTAACGCGGTCCAGTTCTGTAGGATATTCTGTATATTTTGTTTGTATTACACAACACGTAAGGTAGTTAATTGTGTATGTTATGTTAGGGGTTAGGATTTTATATAGTGAATTGTTGCCAGTTATTTGTGTATAGAGGCTGTTGAGTTATATAGGTCCACTGTGATACAGATGTACATAAATCATATAAACATTGTTGTCGGACACCTTTATAGACAGGAAATTATACAATATATGTAACAAATATAACGCAGACATGTATAAACACGTTTTTAATTATTTGGACATGTATATTGTAGAAACAGGATAATATCAGTATAGACATTTAGATTGTCTATTGATAACGTTTATATATTTAGTTTATATATTCATACATACAAATTAAGAATTAAACTGTTGAAATACGCATATATATATGTATACAAATAAGTATAATATGCTGATATAATGTACAGCAAATTTAATATGAATATTGTATTTGAAGGTTGTGTTTCCAGTGTTATGTGTCCTGTTCTATGTTTCCTGTTTGATTAATAATATGGTGTGATTAATGTATCTGGATATTGCCGGCCGACTGTGGAGCTGTGGAGCTACAGTGTTGGACGTTTTGTGAACAATCGTGATTGGTGGCGTGTGTCCGATGGACTGACTGTGACTTGTATCATTAATGTTTATTTTTTGTTTTGTTTCATTATCTTTGTTAATTGTTAATTGTTTATTGATTGATTGATTGATTGGTGTTTTACGCCAACTTTAGCAATATTTCAGCTATATCGTGGCGTGATTAATTTTTATTATTATATGTACGCACCTACAAGTTCCTTAGAAATAAAACATAAAACATATTTGTTCATAAAACAATCGGATAATATGTACAAATAAAAGAAATATTAAAAAGATAAAAACATACATTTAGAACATATGACATGTTATATAATTATATTTTTGTATATAAATTAATTTCTTTTAAAAATTGCAAAATTGTGTCGCCTGCGACATTTGTAAATAAATCACATAAATTGTTGACGTTGTAGAATGTTTGCCGAACATCGGCAAAATCTACCCAGTCTATTAAAACATGTTTAAGCGAAAAATTGGAATTACACGGAATACATTCCGGTCGTTCCTCATTATTTAACAAATAGCTATGAGTAAGTCTACTATGACCTATACGACATCTGGTCAGGACTACATGTTCCTTCCGATTTTGACCGTAAGCACAGGGAGTCTTGCCAACTAGGGAATGTATTTCGTGTAATTTGTTATAAATTTGCTGGTCCCAACTATCTTGCCAACGTTTTAAAATATATTTCACTATAAAAGGTTTAAAATCTGTGTAAGGAATAGAGCAATTGGATATAGGTTGATCCAATGCGTCTTGGCTTCCTGGTAGACGACTGTGTTTCCATGGATACCAATATGACTAGGAATCCATGTGAAAATAACATGTTTACCAATAGCAACAAGTCTTTTATAAATTTCAACTATTTTTAAAATGAAAGGGTTTTGAGTTTTACAACTCTTAATTGCCAACAGGCAAGAAAGAGAATCTGAACAGATAATAAATTTACTCTTATCAGAAGAGGCAACGAACTTCAAAGCAAGAAGTATTGCATTAGCTTCTGCACTGAAGATTGAACTGGCAGATGGTAATCAAGTAGAGTATACCTGCTGTCCTAAAACAGCTGCTGACGCTACTCTTTCACCGTGTTTTGAACCATCAGTATAAATTGCAGAGTATTCAAATGTTACAGATCTAATTTCAGCAAAATGTTGCTGAATTAGTAAAGGGTTTGTTTCAGATTTTTTGTATTGTGTAATTTCAAAATTAAAAGTAGGTTTTGGATTTAACCATGGAGGATTTTCAGGAATTGCAATAGGTGCTATGTCATCCAAATTTATGTCAGAATTTTCAAGGTGTGATTTTACTCGGAGTCCAAAAGGTTTAATTGTATTGGGTTGTTTATCATAAACATTTTCATATAAAGGATTAAAAACACAGTCATATGCCGGATTTGAAGTATAAGCCTTCAATTTGGTCGCATACTGCATACCAAGTTTGATACGTCTGTTATCAAGGAAAGATCGTTTGCTTCAACATACAAACTCTCAACTGGAGACGTTCTAAACGCTCCAAGTGAGAGTCGTAATCCTTAGTGATGGACTGTATTAAGCAACTTGATATACGATGGACGGGCTGAACCGTAAACTATACATCCGTAATCTAATTTGGATCGAATTAACGATCTATATAAATTTAATAAAACCGTGCTATCCGCACCCCAGTCGGTACTGGACACAAATTTTTAAATATTAAGAGCTTTAAGGCTCTTATTTTTAAGCATTTTAATATGGGGTAGAAAGGTAAGTTTACTATCAAAAAGGATACCTAAAAATTTAGTTTCTGTGACTATTTTTATAGGGGAATTGCATAATTTTAACTCCGGATCTGGATGGAGTCCTCTTTTATTACAAAGGTGCATTCCTACAGTTTTTGAGCTGGAGAATTTAAATCCATTCTCCATTGCCCATTTTTCTATCGTATTTAGACATAGTTGTAATTGTCTTTCAATGTTGTTCATATTCTTGCCACGATAACATATCAGGAAGTCATCTAAATAGAGAGAACCATCAATGTTATCATTTAAAACTTTTGCAAGACTGTTTATTTTAATACTGAATAATGTTACAGAGAGGATGCTCCCCTGGGGAACACCCATCTCTTGTTCCTGAATGTCAGAATAGGTTGAATTTACTCTGACATTAAATTTTCTGTCAGATAGAAAATTTGAAATAAAATTAGGTAGATTACCTTTCAAACCCATATCAAAAAGGTCTTTTAAAATGCCATATTTCCATGTTGTGTCGTATGCTTTTTCTAAATCGAAAAAGATAGACACAGCATGTTCCTTTTTAGCAAAGGCGTTTCGAATAAAGGTTTCAAAACGAACAAGATGATCTAAAGTGCTTCTACCTTGACGGAATCCACATTGTATATTGGACAAGAGTCCATTGGATTCAAGAAACCATACAAGGCGAGCATTGATAATCCTTTCCATGGTTTTACATACGCAACTTGTTAGTGCAATAGGCCGATAATTCAACGGTTCGGAATGGTCTTTACCAGGTTTTGGAATTGGAATGACATTAGCTAGTTTCCAAATTGATGGCAAGTCTCCTGTTTCCCAAATGTCATTCATGAGATCTAAAAGAGTTTGGAGTGCCGATTCCGGAAGATGCTTGAGAAGCTGGTAATGGATATCGTCGGGGCCACATGCAGTGTGACCACTGAAGAATAATCATCAAACAAACTTTGGTAACGATCTTAAACCCCTTTTACTTTTAAGGTCATATAACAAGTTCAAGGTCACAGTTGGACTTGCAGGGTTCTTAGAGCAATGTGAACTTGTGAATACTCTAGAATAAAAAATTGTCAATGGATTTTAACCAAACTTGGTAAAAACTTAGTATGTAGTGTGTTAAATCCCTATTTTGTGTCTACAGTGATATGTAATTTTATCAGACCTACATTAAGCTTTTGCTAATGGAGTTAATCATCTATTGACAACAAATCATGCAAATCACATTCTGGTCATCTTATCTCTGAATGTATTGGTCCATTGTAGCCACAAATTGATGGTCCAAGGATTCTCTGACATTTGCTTGTTTAAGATACCATAAATCAATAATGCTTATCATTGCATCCAAGGGAAAGCACTATTACAAACATTACCAGGAGCAGTCCTAAGGTCAGGTCAAAATGAGTCTCCCCCCCCAAAAAAAAATGAAAATCATTGTTTATTTGCCTACCTACTTAACTGTTTATTTATTCACATCATGTATCAAGACCATTATATGCATAAAACATAAGATCTGCATTATCTTCTACAAGGGTTCATATATCTGCTATGTGTAATGGTTGTTTTGAATGACTTCAGCGTAGACTGTTCATTACCTATTCTACTAGCCAGATAAAGCGACACAGTAACTTTAGTTACTCTCATTAATAGCAACTCATTATTGGATTTATATAACCTCTTCACTATTCCTCCAGTTATCCTAATAGCAACTTCACATCTTATTATACAAGTAAATTCAATCATCTGTTCAGATCGTTATTGGTATAAAAAGCTTGATAAATACAACTACTATTTTCACTATTCAACCAGTGATATGAATAAATAGCACATTTCATTTTTCATTGGATTATCCAGATCCAGATAAATAGCACATTCACTATCTTGTTTAGCCCGATAAATACATGTATCACAGTTACTATTCAGCCTTTTATCCGGATAAATAGCATAATTACTATTCATCCGGTTAGCCGGAAAAAATAGCATATTTACTATTTATCCGGTTAGCCGGGAAAATGGCACTTTTACTGTTTAGCCGGATAAATAGCACTTTTACTATTTAGCCGGATAAATAGCACTTTTACTATTCAACCGGTTAGCCGGATAAATAGGAACTGCCTATTATATATAGTCTAAATATTACTGCTTGATATAGTACCTAACCATTTATTGTTAATAAGTCTGAGCCAAAAAAGTATTTGTATATAATTAAAATTGTCATTGCAAAGAGGAAACAAGAACTACGTCATTATCTAGTGTTTTGTAACACAGAAGTTAGAAAAGTTTTGAAGCATGTTTCAACTAGGTGGCTTAGCCTTCATAAATGTCTAGAGAGAGTCCTGAATATATGGGAAGGCCTAAGATCTTATTTTTTGTCCCATTATGATGTTGAGGGTGAGGATGAATCAAAGCGGAAAAGGAAACTCAATAAAGTGAAATTATGTAATTCATTATATTGCCATAAAACTAGTATGAGCACTTTGCTTTTTGTTGAAGGCCTCATGGTAACTTCAAGATGAAGAACAACAATAAAAGCGTTTTTCCATTGCTTTGTATTTCCGTGTATTGATTGTGATTTTGTCTCATGTACATTTACCCCATATCCTGTCATTTGTTCTAGTAAGTTGATATATTTGATGTAACGAAAAAAACATTATTGACGGTGATGAGATTCAGAAATTGTTTAAAATGTTATCTTTAAAAAGAAGTTGACCTTCATAGTATATCACACTGTCTCTGGTGTAATTGCCCGACAAACATAAACCTAGAAAACAGTGTTAAACGTCCTTAAACTAACAACATGAACATATAAAGCATACTAGCTTGATATATGATTTTCATAATCCGTTTATAGGTCTTGTTCCACTCAAAAGTCTAAACAAAAGGGTGGACCTAGAGAACAGAGACTTTTAAAGGTCTTTACAGAACCCAGCACACAACTGTATATCCATTTTCTCCATGCTGTCATGCCATACTTTGATAGTTTCAACACACTTCTACAAAGCGAGGAACCGCTGATGCACATCTTATACCCATCGATGTTAAAACTATACAAGGTATGTTTGATTTAGAGTACGAGTCATACTGACTTCCTTGTTTGTAAGAATACTTTGCCAGTAATCTTTATGTTTGTTGACAATCCCGCATCCGTGGTCAATAAAAAGGAAGGATGCATGAGAATGTAGCGTTGATCGACACCTAGCAATGAATTCTGCTTAAGCCGGTGCTAGAACCGTCTTGAACTTATTATGAGGTATGATAAATTGCTCATTGTTGAAGGCCTCCTGGTGACTTGAAGATCAAGAACAACACTAAAAGCGTTGTTCCATTGCTTTTTACCATGTATTAATTAGGATTTTGTCTCGTGTAATTTACTCCATATCCCTTCACCTTTCTTGCCAATGATCGATTAAGGAATGACATACTATAATGATTGCTTAAGAAAAAAAATGAATATACTGTTGCATAAACCGTATGTAGGCAGTTAACTTGGAAATATCACATAAAAAAAAATAAGTTCATATTCTTACAGGTTTGGTATTAATAAACAAGGTAAAAGATATTGATGCTTCTCATAGATATTTTCAATAAACACATAGGAAAATTCACATTCCTTTAATGTAAAAGTGTACCTTCCTAACTTTCACAATTTATTAGCTACTCAAAATTGAACTCCTACAATAATTACACATTTAGTCACACTCTCCGTGTCTAATTTTTCACAGAAGCTATTGTCATGTCTGCAATAGTTGATAATTGTTTGGCTGTGGACTTGGAAAATTCTGAAATCCAAAAATCGGATAAGGAATTTTTCATAGGGTTTGCTGCTATGCAGCGCATACAGAAAAACAACATGGAGGGTACTAGCGGAGTGTCAATATTTAGGAAAGAGGTGAGATCGATCTATGTTGGTTGTCTGACGTACATTAAAAGAAAATTCCCACTGAATGATGCTATCATTAAACATGTTGTTTGATAGACCCTTTAAATAGGAAAACAGTACCCTAGCAATCGTTGCTTGAACTCATCTCTGCACTCCCTGAACACATTATTCAACCTGAGAGTAGGGAGGCATTGTGTGCTGAATTTTGTGAGTACCAATCCATGGAATCAACATTAATCCCTAGTTATGAGATTGGTGACAGTATCGACCTATTTTGGTATTCAATGCAAAAGCTTAAGGACCCAGCTACTCAAAATCTGATGTATCCTACATTATGTAGATTAGCTAAGCATGTCGTTCTCATTCCGCACTGTCATGGCTACTGTGAGACCCTCTTCAGTATGCTAAAAAACCCCGACATGAGGAGTCAGCTGGGTAGAGGTAAAGAGGGCCATGCAGCTACCAGTGTATACAGCGATGTACACGGTATTAGGAACTGCCTGTGGACTTCTTACCACTAAAATCAATGCCATGAATGGAATCCATCAAATAACCTTAAATGAGCCAAATCGGCAACATATGAAGCTCTCAATCATTAAACATGAATTGATTTGACAGTTAAATATTAATAAAAAAAATTAAGTTGGTACACATATTGAGTTTCTTTTTATTATGAAAACCGAGGTATCAATTAAAAAAAACGTAGACTAATCTGGATTTACGAAAACACAAACACAGAAAGTACGTCACCGAGAAACAAAACAAGAACTACAGACATATATTGTGATATAAAATGATAGAAACTGTATGGTAGTTTTTCAACCCCAAATGCTCTCAGAGTGCACCATTTTGCATTTATTCGTCAAAAATTGTATCGGGGGCAATCCCCCCTGACCCCCTACGGCTTTTGGAACAATAAGAATTGGCATGTATGGGTTTGTTATATTGTAGAGAGAAACTACCAGGTTAAGCATATCCTGCATTTACTAGATGATTTTCTTACAATTGATCACCCTGATGATGATGGAGAAAGGACAATGGCTCTGGTGATGGTTATTTTTAAACGTCTCAATATCCCTATTGCTAAACACAAAGCATTGGGCCCAGTCACTTGTCTAGAATATTTGGGGATTATTTTAGATTCTGAAAAAATGGAAGCTAGACTTCCCACTGTGAAGGTTGAAAGGATTTGTGACTTTATTCATAAATTGTTGAACAAATCATCTTGTACAAAAAGAGAGTTGTTACAATTGTGAGGCCAGTTTAATTTTGCCTCCAGATTCATTTTACCTGGAAGATCTTTTGTATCTTATTTGATTGATTTATCAACTCCAGTTAAAGGGTTAACTGATTTTGTACATTTAAGCAAAGAATGTAAGACAGACTTAGAAATCTGGTTACGTCTTTTTATCTGACTGGAATGGTATTACTATGTCTCATGATTGTGAATTGACGAATAGCTTTGACATGGAACTATTTACTGATGCCGACTTCACCCTATGTTTTGGTGGTTATTATCATGGGGAATATTTTTACTCTACATGGCCTGTTGATTTACCATTGTTAACAGATAACTTTTCTATGGCTTTTTTAGACTTATACCCTATCGTCGTGGCAGCTCTGCTTTTGGGGTCAGAGTGGTCATGCAAAAGAATTATGTTCTGGTGTGATAATGAGGCTACAGTAGCTATTGTGAGAAAAGAACGGTCATAATGTTTAGAAATAATGAAACTTATGAGGCAGCTGACCTGGTGTGCAACCAAAAATAATATTCATTTTAGTGCAAAGCTTCTCCCCGGTTATAAAAATCAAATATCTGACGCTTTATCTCGTTTGCTGATATACCATTTTTGCAGCCTGGCCCCTCAAGTAAAGCAGCATCCATGCAAATGTCCCAGTGTATTGGAAGTAATGTGGCACTAAGTCAGACAGTCAGTAGATTATGGTCTTGTTCTATTTCCAACAGAACCAAAGTTGCCTATGAGACTGGATATAATCATTTTTTAAATTTTGTGTTGTTAAGTGGTGTTATTATTGTTGAGGATAAGACATGTTCAGTGACTGAAGATACACTGATTTATTTTGTAGCACACTGTTTTCAGAATCTTAAACTGCAATACTCTACTATTAAATTATATCTATCAGGCATTAGGTAGCAATGCTTGAAAAGCAATATTGATTCCCCTTTTCAGCATCCCAGTAACTCACTGGAGAGACTATCAATGATTTTTAATTCAGCTAAGCGATTACAGAAAACGGTTACTAGAAACCGTCTACCTATTACTTTTGATATACTGCAGCAGAGATGCAGGAAACTGAAAAGGGGAATAGTTTCTACTTTCACTGACCGTATGTTATTTACTGCTTTTGTAGTAGCCTTTTATGGTTTTTTTTTCGCTGTGGTGAATTTACTGTTCATGATGCAAGATTGTTTGATAAAGAATTCAATTTAAGCTCATTAAACATTTCTTTTCAGTCTAATTATGCTGTTATTCATTTAAAACAATCTAAGACTGATCCTTTCAGGAAAGGCGTTGATATACAGTTACATAAACTGAATCATGAGTTTTGTCCTTATACAGCCTTAAATACTTACTTAATGTTCAGAACCCTTTATTCATTAACGAGTCAGGCCAAGCCTTAGAAAGAAACTTTTTCATAAGCAAACTTAAACATTTGTTAGATTTATGTGGTCATGACTCACAATTGTACAACGGTCATTCTTTTCGTATCGAGGCTGCAACCAGTGACCGGACAAAATAATATTGAAGACCATTTGATTAAAACCCTAGGGAAATGGAATTCATCCAGTTACTGCCGTTACATAAAATCATGTAAAAGCGTAATTAAAAAAGCTCAGCAAAAGCTGTCATCTTTTTAATTTTGTTTTGTATATAAACCAATATGTTCTAGTCATTAATTTTTTTATTTGACGATTGTCTTTATTCTGTTGATATTATGCATTGTATTGTTTATTGTTTCTTTTATGTTTGAATGATTGTCTTCATAATATACATATGTACATAGCTTTGGTTTTTATTTTTCATCAGTGATTTATTGAAGGTACATCCATTCTAAAAATATTGGAAGTGGCTCCGAATCCACGCATGCGTGCTTTCGGAGCCTCTAGAGGCACGCATCCGGTTTTGTATAAAAGGGAATGTTTCCGGGGGTTCGACAACAGAAAAATCCGGAATTTTACGCGGGAAACGAATTTTTTTTATCGGAAATTGTCGTAATTGTCCGTAATTTTACGAATATATTCGTTGAACTCATCACGAATACTGTTCACTAGAATGCTAATCGGCTTTTTTTTTAGTTAATAACAATTTATGTAAACAAGATGGATGGTCTTTGTATTGGAAACACCTTTGATACATTTAATGAATTGGAATCTTTTATAAAAGACATTGAGGAAAAACATTTTATTCAATTATATAAGAAAAACTCACAAACTGTTGGAAGTGCTTTGAAAAGAACTCAAAATAGAAAAATCAAGAAAGAACATGTTAGACTCTTGTATTCCTGTATTCATGGAGGAAGAAAATTCAGTACAACGTCTACTGGACAGGGCCCCAATACAAGGTTCTATTTTTTACTAGAATATCTTACAAAATATTTTTTTTTTTTCCAAAAGTGATTATTACAAACAACAAAACAAATTTCTATTAAAGTCTAATCAGTCACCTTATGGTCATGTATTACATCAATATCTGCTAATCGGTCTCATTACAAATCTTATAAAAACGTGCTAACTACTTTTTTAAAGTAAAAAGCATGAAATTTGTTGTTTTTTTTCAGTACTTTTAAAATGGAATGCCCCTTTACTATATTAATGTTGGAGTAAGAAAGGGTGGTGATATGCTGATTGTAAAGGAAATTCATAATCAGCATAATCACGATATGAGTAAGTTCAGTTATGACCACTTACCTAGACAACGTAAACTGGACACAGACACACAGAAAGACGTAAGAAATATGCTAAAACTGAAAGCAAATAAAAAATTGGTTCAATACGAACTAACAAGTAGTACTGGCAAAGTAGTGACCATGAAATGCTGCGTGTATTACTGGAACTTCAGCAAGGTAATCCTCGCATTATTGGAGGAAGAATAGTAACTGTGGAAATATGCGGTTTGATGTCTATGACCCAAAACTGAAAAAGTATCTTGCTGCCAGACACCAGTATCCAATAAAGTTAGCATATACATTAACTGTTAATTGAGCACAAGGAATGACTTTGTCTAAGGTCAAGGTCAGCATGACGGGTGGACGAGGTGTGTGTTTGGTCTCCGCATTTTATGTTTTTATTGCTGGTTATATCAACAACTATTACAAATTGTCAATTCCCCCTACAAATTTAATATGTAGACATCATTATTTTGACTTTTCTGGTCTAAATTCTTTCCAAAAAAGTGATTTTGGAAAGTTTAATCTTTGATATAAAAATAGTTTTGACAGTCGAGGTTTATTTTAATCATGGAACTCGTCATGCACGAATGAAAAATATTTTTGTCAACTCTCGTCAGCACACTTTTTCCAAAACCTCTACCGGGTCTCTTTTTCTATTCTTTCTCTTACAAAGTGGTGATATCCATCCACATCCAGGGCCAAATCCATCTAAACGGAATCCAAAATATCCGTGTAGTAAATGTTCAAAGGGCGTCATAAAAAGTAGTAAATCTATCAACTGCTCTATTTGCGACCAGAAAACCCACATAAAATGTACAAATATCACTAGCAACCAAATTTCTAAAGAAAAAACGCAAAATGATGTACACAATTCTTTTATTTGCGATCAATATACAATAAAATCCCTTCCTTTTAATCAAAATAAAAATGTTGTAGAAGATCAACATCAGTCTTTTGAAAAATAAAAAAAAAAGTTGAACCCAAAACTTCATCTGAAGATTCGGACCATTTTAAATTTTCTAAACAAAGGGGCCTTCATTTTATTCATCTTAATGCTAGGTCACTGCTCCCAAAAATATCAGAATTAAAAATTATTGCATGTAAAACCAAAGCCGCAGTGATATCTATTTCGGAAACATGGCTCGACGATTCTGTTACCGATGCAGAAATCTGGATTGAAAATTACAGTATTGTGAGGAAGGATAGAACTAGAAATGGCGGTGGAGTTTGCTCTTATATTAGAGATGACATCTCTTTTACTTTAGTACAAGACATCTCAGTCGATGAGCTAGAATCTGTATGGATAGAGTTGTTATTACCTAAATCCAAACCTATAATAGTAGGAACTTGCTATAGGCCACCAAAGCAAAACAATTTTCTGGAACTGTTTGACCTTATTCTGAACAAAATAAGACCGGAGTGTGAAATCATAATTCTTGGCGATTTTAATATTTGTATGAAAAACAAAAATTCTGATATATACAAAAAATACTCGAATATCCTTAACATGTATGCATTGGAACAATTAATTTCCAAACCAACGCGAATTTCATCATCCAGTAGTTCATTAATAGACCATATTTTATGTAATACTAGTGAAAAGATTTGCCAATCCGGTGTCATTGAAGTTGGAATTAGTGACCATTTTGCCATTTATTGCACTAGAAAAACAACTAGAGAACACACAGGTAAGCAGAGTACTGTACGTATACGATCATTAAAACATTATACACAAGAAGCCTTTATAGAAAAACTTGAACAAACTGACTGGTCGGAACTCTATCTATGCAGAAACGTAAATCAAACATGGGAAATTTTTCGAAAATTATTTCAATCAACTTTAAATTCAATAGC
>MJUT01020951.1:361145-372744 GCA_002080005.1 Gigantidas platifrons | reverse complement strand
ATAATATTTTATTGTTTGACTCGCCTGTTAACAAAACACCTTAGATGCCCAGGTAAGCATAAAATAATCTAAGGTTCCCTGTTTTACAATAGATCTCTTACCCAGGGTTAGTAAGAGATTAATTAGAGTCCACTTGATCTCCCATTTCAAAAATACAACTAAATTTATCAATTATAAAATCAACATGTAAGTCAATCTATATAGGCATTTTATGATATCTTCAACATATAACATTTACATACATGCATTGTACTCGTATATTATAACTACTTACTAATTAATCACTGATAGAATTGTCAAGATTTTGGTTTTATCTATTGTATCATTACAATTGGTCGTTAGCAAAATTTTTAGTTCAGATTTTAAAGTCTGTTTCCATATATTACAAAGAACATTCTGATTGATGTGAATTTGGTCATATTTAACTTTGTTTCTTGCCTTCCAAATAGACCACTTAGATATAAAAATTAATGTATTTAATAGAAATTCATGTTTACCCCCCATATTGAACCCAAACATCATATTTTTCTCATTTAAGTTAACAGTTCCCACATTTTCCCTTTAATCTTATACACGCGGTAATATCGACCAGAATACCAACATTTTATCGCTGTTTACTAATCTGACGTTACCTTACCAAACCTCGATAAACATTCTATTATTGATAAGTTTTACTTGACATGGACTTCTCATTACATCTCACAGTTCAGGCTTCGCCTTCGCCTCGATACACTATTATTCTAATATTGTTCTGTTTCTAATTTCGCTCTCTTTTCATAGCATCTATATGTACTATACCTGCACAATTTGTCCCGGAATATCCACTGTTACATGCACACACGTAACTTGAACCGGAAATGGTACACGTTCCGCTGTTTAAGCAGGGATTGTTGCTACAAGGTGTAACTAAATAAAAAAATAATAAAAAAGTGATTCGATATGCAACTGGGTTCAACATTTTCCAAGTGGAAGGAAACAGTGTGTACAAGTAAATGGTTCACAATCGAGATGGCATAGTGTAACAAGCGGGATCCCTCAAGGATCAGTACTGGGTCCAGTATTGTTCGTAATTTTTATAAATGATTTGCCGCAAAATGTATTATCAGATTTCTTCTTATTTGCAGACGCCACGAAAATATTTAGAGAGATAAAAGATGAAAATGACGTTGGAGCCATACAATCAGATCTGAACGAACTTTTCAATTGGAGTGAAACATGGTTGTTAAAGTTTCACCCGGGCAAATGTAAAATGCTGCCAATCTACAAGAACAAAGCCTATGAAGAAAATAAGTATACAATGAGAACTTATGATGGAGGAACAACGGTACTAGAAAATGTAGAGAGTGAAAAAGATATTGGTGTGACGATAGACAGGAATTTATCATTTGAAAAACAGACTCAAATCAATAAGGCTAATCAGATCTTAGGGCTAACGAGAAGGGCATTTTTACACCTAGACAATATAACTTTCAGCTTATTATTTAAAGCACTCGTTCGACCGCATTTGGAATATGCAAGTAGCGTTTGGTCACCATACAAGAAGAAGGATATCAACTCAATCGAAAATGTGCAGAGACAAGCAACTAGAATGCTTCCACAAATGAAAAATCTAGAGTATGAAGAAAGATGAAGAAAATTGAAATTACCTACATTGAAATATAGACGCATGAGAAGTGACATGATAGAAACATTCAAAATTATAACTGGTATTTATGATAAAAGAGTCACCAAAGATATTTTTTACCTGAGTAAATCAACCATAACAAGAGGAAATACATACAAATGGGAAAAACACCGTAGCGCAAGAGATCTGAGAAAATACAGTTTTACGAACAGAGTTGCTGATGTATGGAATAGCTTGCCTGACACGATAGTGACATCTAAGACCATTCACCAATTCGAAAACAGACTAGATAAGTACTGGGAGAACCACCAAATGAAATTCGATCACAACAGCGAATATGGACCACCAACCGGAAGAAAGATAGTTAACGTAGAGGAAGATGACGAAGAAGAGCTACCTATAGAGGACCAGAAGGTTCTGCGGGCAGAAACCACATATGGTAACATAAATTATGAACTGCGTATCCTTCGCGAGCACCTGCGTTCACTCCCTTTTTTTTCTTGGTGGTGTCCGTGTTGCTCATCTTTTTAGTTTTTTGTATTGTCCGATTATGTGTATTTACGATCTGAGTTCCGTTTTGTGATGTCCGTTACGATGTCTGCTTACAAATTATGCTCGGTTCGTCTTTACCTCCAGTTGTTTATAGGAGGGCTCATGTCTTAATTACGTTATTTATGTTTGAATGTGTATAATTGATATCTAACACATATTGTGTTGCGTTTTTTTTCTTCTTCTTGTGTACCCTATATTTCTGGATTGTCCATTTTTGATTGGCCCTTCTGTATTCTCTGACGTTTATTTCCAACACTATTAATTATTTGTATCCAATTATTCTAGACAGTATTATTGTTCAGTTGTTGTCTAGTTTATTGACGATTTGTACATTTTCCCTTTTATCTTATACACGCGGTAATATCGATCAGCAAGAAACTAACGTGATACTAACATTATAACGCTGTTTACTAATCTGACGTTACCTTACCAAACCTCGCTAAACATTCTATCATTGATAAGTTTTACTTGACATGGACTTCTCATTACATCTCACATTTCAGGCTTCGCCTTCGCCTCGATACAATATTATTGTAATATTGTTCTGTTTCTAATTTCGCTCTCTTTTCATAGCATCTATATGTACTATACCTTCACAATTTGTCCCGGAATATCCACTGTTACATGCACACTCGTAACTTAAACCGGAAATGGTACACGTTCCGCTGTTTAAGCAGGGATTGTTGCTACAAGGTGTAACTAAATAAAAAAAAAATAATAAAAAAGTGATTTGATGCTTAATATATGACAGAAGGGTTGAGTGGGTTCGCGCCGACTTACCCACCAAGTGTTGATGTTTCCAGTCCGGGTTGTCCCTTACGCAATCCTTGGACTTTTGGTGGTATATTAGTTGCATCTGTCCAGGCTTTCCCCGCACCCCCCTTTCCCAATAAGTGCGATAGTCACGATATTTGCTGATTAAAATAAAATGAACAAGATGAACTGTGAGCTAATGCTCACTTATGATATCCCGCTATATGTTCAATGTGTATAAAAACCAACTAAGTCGGCAAACAGAAAGTAGGAATCTGACGGGTCCTAAAACGCTTCCCACAATATGGCATACCTATATGAAGCTTGTGATCAAATATCAGATTTCTGCCATCAATAGATTCTGAGAAAAATGCGACGAAAAATATCTTGGGACGGACGGAAGGACGGACAGAGGTAAAACAGTATACCACCCTCCGGTGGAGCGGGGGTATAAAAAAAAGAATACCGCACTGTCTGAAAAGTTACAAAATCCAATAGAAAAATCATAGAAAGATACACAATCGATATGACTAACACATATATACATGACTGTTCACTTTCCAGGCACTTCTATAACAGGCGGCGGGGTTAAACTTGTTTTAAATACTGAACATAACAATAGATACAAATAAAATAATAGCACTTACAAAGGTATGACGTCATATTCAAATTGGATGAAAACAATAATTTATTTCATGTTTTGTTTTATATTTAAAAAAAAAACAAATCAAACAAAGGGATGGAGAAAAATGAATTTAATATTTGATTTAAAAAAAAATACAAATAATTAGATTGCTAATAAAGTTTTAATATTAACTTATTTATAAGGTACGTACAAAATTCCGCCACCACTTTACCTGTACGGCTTGATATAATTGCAAAATTATGAAGGTTTTGTAACGCGCTTTTAAGCTTGTTTAATCAATGAAATAATTAATGTTATTTAAACCATTTTAGTTTTCATTAGAATTTAAAACACATACGTTAACAGCCCAATCTTGAATTTATTTACATTGTTAATGCATATTTCAATGTCGCACGGATCATTCAAAGTGCGTCAAATATCAACCTATATAAATTTAAATTAAATTGTTATTTATTTAACAAGGATTGTTGACAACCCGTATCTACGAGCGGCTACCCTTAAATTGTATCGTTTAATTACATTAAAGAACCCAACAATTACGTGCGGAAACACAAAGATCTATAAAAGTGCATGTCGGATCAATAATAAGGCTTGTACTATTGTCCATTATTGATTTTTGAATTACATGGAAAACATACAGTTTTCAAAGAAAATACATCGTGTTTTTTCCGAAACATTTCCTGATTTATTGTTTGTAAGAAAAGTTTGCAGAGATCAAAGCAGAGAGTAAAGCGAAGAACAGAAAACACAATGACAAAAGAAAAAGGACAAACAACGATCTACAAAACACTACACAGAAAACTAAAGATCGTACAACACGAACTCTACTAAAAAATTAAAATAAAGAAATATAACTAACTTGATTTTAAAAGACACTCATTCAATTCATGTAAATTGCAAGGAGGACCATTGTTTCTCTATCATGTCTTCCAATGGCTTCATTTCAAAGATAGTAACTGGAATAACACGACGGGTGCCAAATGTGGAGCAGTAACTGCCTACCCTTCCGGAGCACCCGAATTCACCCCCGGTTTTTAGTGTGGTTCGTGTTACTCGATCTTTAGTTTTCAATGTAGTGCTTTGTTGATCTGTTTGTCTTTTGACCATTGAGTTGTGTGTCCCTCGATTTACGGATTCTGTCTGATTACCCCTTTGGTATCTTTAAACTCTTTTTAAAGCCATGACGTGCTCCTTTCATTGAACTAGGATTATACATTTGACAACTTTTGGCTCACGAGGAAAACATACATGATGTATAAAGATAAAGATTACGACTTTACATATAGCAGCCCTTAAAAACGTTAAAAAACGGTAAAATCCTGAAAATAGAAAATGGTCCAAGCAAGAAGTCTACTTTAAATAGTGAAGACACATGATACCTTGGGTTAACAAGCATACGAAAAGTAATGTGAAAATGTACACTAATAAAGTATAATTAATTTAGTATAAATTCGATAATGACGTTCTTATGATAAATGGATCGATAGATCACTTCACACTTCAACACATAAAAATGTCTACAAACCTTGACATCGTGTCCCAGAGTAGCCGCCGATGCATGCACAGTTAAAGTTGTAACTTGGAGCACTAATACCGCAGGTCCCATTGTTAAGACAAGGCTTACTATCACACGGTGTTACTGAAATAGTAAACATTATAACGTACATTGTTAAGACAAGGCTTACTGTCACACGGTGTTACTGAAATAGTAAACATTATAACGTACATTGTTAAGACAAGGCTTACTGTCACACGGTGTTACTGAAATAGTAAACATTATAACGTACATTGTTAAGACAAGGCTTACTGTCACACGGTGTTACTGAAATAGTAAACATTAATATAATGTACGTCATTGCACGCAATGACTTCATATTATAGGTATTAAGAAATACACCACACGACAATAATACGTTTATAATAAACTTAAAGGCATATTGTCTACGATTTTGTTGAACAATTTTAACTGTCCATAAATGATTTATTTAAGCTATCATTAAACAGTTATGCTGCAAAAGATACGATTGGTGTTCTTTTTTTGACAAAAAAAGACCCAAAACTATCGTTAACGGAATTATTGTCCAGGATGACAAAAATTCAAAGTGAAAGTAACAGCACCACCTATAAAAAAACGGAAGTTCGGAACTCTCGGGGTTTTAGCTTTGAGGTAAGGAAAATACTGTTAAGATTCAAACACTTCAAATTGTCACGCTCGTTTAAATTTGTATGAATCTTAACATTTCGTAGCGTATTCGCCAATAATTCGGTGTTTAATCTTCATTTTATGAAGGTCAGTACGGAAAACGACAATAATTTTGGGTATGAAAAATTACGGTTTTGGTAGACAATATGCCTTTAAAGTCCAATTTGCCGTTCGTTCATCTTGCACATTCATGTTAAGTATACACAATGTAGGGGTTAGGGTTATGGTGTTTAACGTCACTTTCAACAATATTTCAGTTATATCGTGGCGGTCACTTTTATTGGTGGAAGAAACCGGAGTTTCAGGAGAAAACCACAAACCTGTCGCAAGTCACTGACAACTTTATCACATAATGTTGTATCGAGTACACCTCGCATGAGTGGTATTCGAACTCACAACTTTAGTGGTGATAGGCACTGATTGCGTAAGTAGTTGTAGATCCAACTTCCATACGACCATCAAGACCCCTACAAAATATAGGAATCACAAATAATACCAGGAAAGAAAGATAAGAAAATAAATATATTTAGACTTAAATGAAATAGCAAATGGTGCTAAAGCTACCAATAATACTCCGTAGTGACCGGATTGAGATTAAGATCACCCGACGTTTGGCTTAATGTAACAACTACTTACCCTCGCACGTCTGTCCAGATATTCCATTTTGGCATTTACAGGTGAAATCTGCACCGACGATAGTACACGTTCCATCATACAAACATGGCGTTCCACTGCAGGGTGTACCTATTGAAGTAAGAAGAAATGATAAAATCTTGTTAAAATATCTGTAACGTTCTACTTATCATTTGACTACGTTCTACAACAGGCATGTGTGACCTTTTTTCCGAATCTGGCTTTCTTGTTTAGGATCTTTGGTTTTCTTGCTCCCAAAAGTAAAAAGAATTACTTGGCTTTCCAACCTTTTGCTTTTGGCTTTGACTGTACCTGATGAAGGTGATTTATAAAAAAAAAACGCGCCGTGCGCACTTTAGTTATCTAAGTTATTATTGTAAGATTTAACAAAGACAAGAATCGCTGACTAGAACTAGCTGTCAAGGTCCATATTTTTAACTGTTCGGTTGACACGTTCACAGCTGCAGTCTCTGCTATTAAATACTAACTTATAAAACCAGTAAATATGTTTAACCTTTTTCAATTGTCATATGCAACCTCTGACATAATCTTCAACTTGCTGAAGGCGGTCAGTATTTAGTACAAGTAGAAGTCGTATACGACAAAATCGTTAAATAATAAATATGTTTGGTATTACGGATAATAGCGTTTGGAAATACTAAATTAAATCCTGTTGTATCCGATCATTGAAAAAAAAATGTGTATGTTTGGTAGGTGTATGTATGAAGGATAATAGCGTTTGGGAATACTAAATTCAGTCTGGCTGTATCCGATCATTGAAAAAATGTGTGTTTGTTTGTTTGATGGTGTTTAACGCCACTTTCAACAATATTTGAGTTATATCGTGACGGTTAGCATTAAACACTAATGTATCGTATATCAGTCTATGTTTTTGAAATTCTATTATAATAGCACAAATGTAAACTCAGTTGTTGTTTGATTAAATATGTGAAATAACAGTAAATCCAGAAACGTAACGAACGCACACAATTCGATTTCTACATTTTTTTATATTGTACCCATTAATTAAACAAAAAGACTTGAGTTTTTTCTATCTTTTTTTAAGACATATATTTTCTATTAAATTGTAGACTTACCTTGGCATCTGTTTCCATGGTAACCAGCCATACATGAACAGCTGTATCCGGAGCCATCAATAGTGCATCTACCGTTATTGTGACATGGTCCGGGTGTACAGGGGGTTACTAGGGGGGAAAACACATAACCATATACAGGGTGAGGTTATCCTTTAGGCTGCATCATAAGAGCCCCTCAAGCTTTGGGGTCCTCAAGAATATTTTTTATTGACAATCAAACGATAGCTATTCTACTTAATTAAAGAACTTGCAATAAATTTACTTCAAGCTAGGTAAATGTCGCTAAAATATATCACAAGTAGATAAAAAATAAAGATGAGTGCGAGCGCATTAGAGGGTGGCTCCGTCTTGTCCCATAATTTCATTATCCTAGGAGCACCAAAAGGTAATAATCCGGTACTGACCATATATTAGATTTCTGCATTATACCACCAACAAATCTGGTACTTGGCAATACATTAATTTGAGAGTCACATGTCATTTTACACGTGTTCGTGTTTTGATTGGTTTAAAAAGTTGAGGTTATTTATCAATGTACGGAATCGAAAAATAGACGTCGTTCTCAAGGCGTCAAGTGCCGTTGTCATCAGGTGATTTTCTTTAAATGAGACACCTTTGGGGTTATTTAAATTTATTTTGGATTATTTGCCTTATTTTGAAAAAAAAAAATATATTTTTCAATATCATAACAAAAAAAGTTTGAATTAATTTATAAGGATTGATCGAAATTATTTGTTCGGTTCATTCGAAATAACCTCAGTCAGGTAGTATACACTCTTGCGTAGCACGCTACGTGGGTTACATGGTGTGTACAACCTGATTGAGGTTATTTCTTCATGAACCGAACAAAAATTGCGATTAATCCTTAAATATATAACATTTCATTATTCGAATAGCTATGAATCTAAACACTTAATATTGAGATATCATAATCTCTCTGTGCGGAAGGTTTGGCGCCGTAAGGTCTGATTCAACCCACCATCTCTTTGGAAATACCTGTACCAAGTCAGGGCCATTGCGGTTTTCACAGTTATCCGGTTGTCTGTTTGTTGATTTATGAGTTTTGACTTTCCCTTTGGAAGATTGCTCGCTGTTCGGTAATTTTGTTATTACCCTTATTCTACAGTAGAACTCAAATAAAAAAGTATAATTTATACAGTGAGTGAGTGATTGTTGTTTAACGCCAACTCAGCAATTTTTCAGCTATACCATGGCATGACTGTGAATTAATAAAATAATGATGAAATACATGATATCAGTAAATAATTGTTTTTAATATCAGAAATTAAATTGGGCTAAATTATATATTTATCTTCACATTTAGAACCGGAATATCCATTAGAACACGCACATTTGTATCCGGAGCCGTTCGGACTGCATGTTCCATTATTCAAACATGGCCCGACAGTACACGGAGTGTCTATAGAATATACCAAATAAAACAGTATTAATATTTATCCTGCTACCATTACATTTTCACTAGAAATACAGCGATATATAATCATTTTCGTGATACAAAATGTAAGTACTCTACTGATAAAGCTCTCCTGGTACCTGGTTCATGTAGAGTGAACGATATGAAACGGGAGAGAGGAAAAGCCTTTAGCAACAATTATCGGTTTTTCTAAATTATATCTTGTTTTGAATGAAGACGGAATTCCGATTTAACTGAACAGAATATTTAATTTACAAATGTGTTCTTACGTAGAAGTTTGGGTTACAAACTTTATCAAATAATGTTGTATCGAGTACACCCCGTCTGAGATGGAATCGATCTCACAATCTTAGTGGTGATAGGCACTGATTGCACAGGTTGGAATGAAATAAAGTTATCATATCTGTATAAATTTGAGAAATGTTTTCTCCTATGCAATCACTGCCCATCACCACTGATGTTGTGAGTTCGAATCTCGATCAGGGCAAGGTGTACAACATTATGTGATAGTTTTGTCAGTGACTTGCGACAGGTCGGTGGTTTTCTCCGGGTACTCCGGTTTCCTCCACCAATAAAATTGACCGCCACGATATAACTGAAATATTGTTGAAAAATGCGTTAAACACGTAAGTCTGTTGCAGGATGGTACACCTGAGATATCTGATGACGGGCTTTGTGGCGGAAACGTTTGAATGAAGAGAATGATTTTCTTACATTAAATTTTTTTTTCAGCAAATCCCCACCCTATGGATTGAATAATACTTTAATACTTACTTTCACAAATACTTCCATAATAGCCTGTAGGACAGGTACATTGGTATGAAGCCCCGTCTATGGAACACACCCCGCTGTTTTTACAAGGATTACCTGTGCACGGAGTCCCTAACAAAATCAGAAAAATATCATAAAACATAAAAGCTACGACAGTAGTGCATGAAAGCAGTGCCGGATTTAGATAAAGAGAGACCCTAGGCTATTCCACGTATGAGGCCCCTCCCAATTCCCCACCTTCACGACTGGAGGAAGATGGAAATGTGTTTAATCAATTTCAGTAAAGGCGAAGATGATAAGGGGTGTTTAAAATTCTGCAATATTCTGAAATGGAGTGCAACTGTGTAAGAAAAATTACAGAAGGGTTGTTTAGAAAGTACAGTACGTTATGACAGCATAAGTGTGAAAGTCCAATAACAGTATTAAAATATTATGCACCTTGACTGGGGGCCTCCTAAATGTTGAGGCCCTAGGCTTCAGCCTATCGAGCCTATAGGTAAATCCGGCACGATTAGCTATGACAGTAGTGCATGCAGATTCTAAAATCATCAGAATAAACATTGGTCGTTAATAGACTAATAGACTAAATAAGACAAACTGTAAGTTTTCCATATGTGGAACAGGAACTGCTTTACTAAATTAGATATCTACGTCTTTATTACTCTTGCGGAGCATCTGAGTTCACTCCCGGGTTGTAGTGGGGTTCGTGTTGCTCTATCTGATGTTTTCTGCGTATTGTTTTGTAGATCGTTGTTTGTCCTTTTGCCCATTGTATTGTCTGTCCTACTTTCATTTACGGCGTCTGGTTGTCCCTTCGGTATGTCCAAACATTTCGAGATATATGAGTATATTTCCTCACGGATATCAAATAAAATTAACAAAACAAAAAAAATACACAAAGGAACACAACATTCAATGAACATTCTGACATTTCTGCAAGTTTATGTTGTTGTTTTTTTGTTGCTATTCATTTCAATAATTGGCTGGGACGCGATTTGTTCCAACATGTACATATCTGTCCATCTAGTGAATCATTGAAATTTCCGGTACTGTGTCACAACATCGCATCAGTTTCAATTTGATAACCCGGTGCATGGCGCGGTGTACTCTATACAACATTATGTGATAGAGTTTGTCAGCGACTTGCGACAGGTCAGAGCGCTTAAACTGACATAACTAATATTTAATATTTCGAAAAAAACAAATCAACATTTCGAGAAAAACGAATTAATATTTCGTTTAAGAGAATTAATATTTCGTTTGATAAAAAATCCTTTAACGAAATAATAATTAGTTTGTTTCTTGCGATATGATTCCCTTGAACGAAATAATAATTCTTTAAAACGAAATAAAAACACATATTTCCCATGTCAGTAAACGGTTTCCGTATATTTAAGATTTTCGTAGGAGCTATATATTAACAGAGGAAAAATAGCTTATCGGTCAGGAAAGGTCGGATATTCGGACATGTTAAACGGTCTGTCAGTGCTCCATATCGTACCTTTTTTACACCGAAAACGTATATTCTAATCTAGTTGTCAGTAAACTCAATTTGCGACCATCAAATCTCCAATTGATACCGTGAAATTTTCAAATACAATACAGTTATCTCCTAAATATGATACGTACTCAAACAAACGTTTCCACCATATCCTGGTATACAGTGACATTTGTATGTTGAACCTTTCAAGCTGCACGTACCGTTGTTATGACACGGACCACTGGTGCACGGCGTCACTGAAGCAAAAAACAAACGTAATGATATTATGAAGTGTGAAAAGAAAATACCACACTGTCAGAAATTTCCTAACTTCAATAGAAATATTGTAGAAAAGAGGGCTCAAGCACAGATTCATGACATCCTCACATTCCTGGCTTGGTACCG
>MJUT01020951.1:271825-295454 GCA_002080005.1 Gigantidas platifrons | reverse complement strand
GATCTGCTACACTAAATATCCCCCCATTGTCCATGGGGAAGCATATTGAGTAGTCGTGCTGTAACAAAGACACGCAGAATAGCTAGTGTACGAATACATGTAGAACGGGCCATAGGTAGACTTAAAAATGTCAAACTTATACAAGGTGTTATGCCGCTTAAACTGCATGCACTGTTTGACCAAATAATTGGTGTATGTGGAATATTGTGTAATTTAGATAAACAAGTAAATTGTATGTTTATTGTTGTATCTTGGTTCATTAAATTATAAAAAATGCAAAAGTTTTTTTCAGTTGTACATGTATATCAACAAAATGCAAAGAATATCGAATGAGACAGCCCCAGAAATGGAACAAAGACAAGCATACTGTAATCACGAGGACAAGCCAACATTGCACGGAACATCTGTATCTGTACACGAACTTCTGCCAATCAAGGCACACCTCAATATGAGAGGAAGGTTAATCCAGCACCATAATAATTAAGACGGGTAAAATATGTAGTATATATAAAAGTCACTATCACTACGGTATAACACACATAATATGCTTATCCACCACTATAATATAGCAACGCGTAAAATAAATATTCACAGAAGTCCCTATCACTGTCGCTGAAGGGGTCGTTGTCGACCTGGGTACTCTTTCTAAGTACCCAGGGTACCTAAAATGTGTAGCATGGTACCTTTGATTCTACATTTGCCATAATGATACTCTGGGTACTGTAACAACGCGTAAGCGTACCCCCAGTTGTTTCGAGAAATTGCCGCAAGTACGTCCGTGCCTTGATTCCGATTTTGATAAGAAAATGGCGGCTGTTTCGTTTTAGTGAAATGCATTTGATACAACAGTATTCTGATGATACATGTTCAGAAAATGAAGAAGAAACAGAATTTGAAGTTACTGTTGGTACGCCGGTTATAAGTAATAATCCTAGTTTGAATGTTAAAAATGTGCTGATTGTATTATTGAAATTAATTTTGAGATGTCTACGATACGTTTTAAGTTGATGCTGGTTCACATTAGCAACGTTGACCGCCATCGTATCGAAAATGTGATGTCAGCATCATCAACTTTTCATTGACTGGTTCTTTCCCCTTGCTCAATGAAAGGAGCTAAGGAGAGCAGAGGGAGGAAACCAGTCTACTTACTTGAATTACGATGAATTCTGAATGACTTCTCTTTCGTGACCTTTTGATGATAATTCTGATTCTCAGGGTCCGTTTACAGTTTAAAACGCGAATCTGGGTACGTTTATCACATTCGAACACGTCTAGGTACTCTTTCAAACAATAAAAGTACCCTGGGTACTTGGACAGAGTACCCAGGTCGACAAAGAGTGAAAGACCCCTTCAGCATCACTGTCATATAAAACGACTCCTAAAATATGTATATACACTGGTTATTATACAACTAGCGGATAAATAGTCTAAAATCTAAAAGATCTGACAAAGTAGAATATTGCAGTCCATGTGCGCACTCTCCAGGACGGTTACTAGACATCGTATGATGTAGATGTAGGTAAGTTTACAGTAACCTATTTTGTCAAAAAATATTTTCACAGGTATATATATATTTCAAGGGCCAAAAAGTCAAGTTTGAATGTATATAATCCACCACCCCCTGCACCTCCAACTCCAAAGGAGTCTACTAAAGGACCAGTGAATTCCAAAAAGAAAACAAATGATCAAATTTCATGTATGTATTTAGTTTACTATTGCTAAATTGGCCTCATGGTATTTCCGGCTATAACTATGATACAATTTAAATGCATTGGGTGATAAAACATGTTTTTTTAAGGGGACAGTTATTGTATTCTTGATTTCAAAATAGCAGAGTGGGTACTTTTAGGAACAGGGGCACTTAATACAGCCAGTATGGTAACTTTCTTTACAGGGCGGCTGTTACAGGAAACACATATATTTACCTTTTAAGTGAATTTGCTTTATATATACATTGCACTGAACTGCTACAAATTGTACTTAATCATTTGAGTGGTACATATACTTGTGATTGCTTTCGAGCCAAAATGTTATCTTTTCTTTTTATTATTTGCTTAAATATTAAGTTACTTAAATGTTGTATTGCTTGTGATGACTTGTTAGGTCCTATGTTTGTGAACATGCATGTAATTTAAGAGTTTTTAATACATTATACATGTATCATAAATGTGATGGAAGAATATATTGTGGGTTAATCATTTGTTATTTATTTTTGGTATTATGATTATCTACATTTTGTAATAGATGATGGATTAGATTCAGACTGGTCAAGATCACCATCACCAACTGTAAGGAAGAAATCTCGGAGAAGTAGTCTGCAGAGAAGGAGATCAGAGTCCTACAACAGCTCCTCATGAAGATCAAGAAGTAGGAGTAGATCAAGAAGTAGGAGTAGGTCAAGAAGTAGGAGTAGGTCAAGAATGTCAAGAAGAAGTAGGAGTAGGTCAAGAAGATCTAATACACAAAGATCAACCCCAGTGAGGAATGTGAGGCGATCACGATCTCTTGTAAGCAGGTCTAGGTCACCAACCAGACAGCAAGGCAAGGACACAAATTTGTCAATGCCAACAGCAAGTAAGTATATTTCTCACATGGTAGAGTGCTGTATATTTTGTGTTGTCTCCATATGATGGTCCACACATAGGAACGACTGTGTGTCATCATGTGTCCCACTGATCTCTCCAAAACTGTTCCATGGATTTTAGTGAAACTGTCAGGGATTCGTTTCCTGTGAAAAGCAGATGTGCCCCTCATGTTTTATTTTTTTTAACAAATTTTGTCATTTTCAGACTTTGCCATACATGTTCTTTTTTTAATGAAAAGACTTGTATAAACTAGTTACCACATTCCTACAATCGATAATATTTACTATTTTTTTTAAATTAAGTTTAACCAATAAATTTAATTCTATAAAATCACCTGCAGTGAAAGTTACAGAAGGCAAGACCTACTTATTTAAAAGTATACTGATTAGCTTGCTTTTACATGTATAGAATTACTTATATATAATGTCAGTGTATCATTACTCCATGGGTTATATGGACCCATCTCCATGGTCATGGTTGAGCAACATGTACAGAAAATATAGTTTAGTAGCAAACTGCATTTGCTTTCCAATAATTCAAAGAATATATACTGTATCATATCCCTTGTTTTATAACTTTTATTACAGCACCATACATGTAGATATTTTTGTGATTGTATTCTGTAAATATTGCTGAGTTGACATTTTATTTAATAAGAAACGATATGGATGTAAAAAAAAATATGTGTCCTTTTTAGCTCACCTGGCCGAAAAGGCCATGTGACATTTACCATCAATTGGCGTCTGTTGTATTTGAACTTTTCACATTGGAATCTTCTCTGAAACAGCTTGGCCAAATGAACCTGAACTAAGTAGGAAGCATCTATTGAATGTCCTCTAAGGATTGCTCATTTCGTCCCGATCCTTTAACAAACATGGTAGCCATAGGCAATTCTTGTTTCTGGTTGGGCAATTTAAAAAAAAAAAATATTTTCTGAAACAGTATAGCCAAATGAAGCGTAAGATTGCCCATAAGGTTCTGGTCCATTAACAAACATGGCCACCATAGGCAAATCTTGTTTCTGGTTGGTCAATTTCTAAAAATCTCTGAAACTGCTAGACCAAATGAATCAAAACTTGGTAGGAAGCATCCATGGAAGGTCTTATATAAAGATTGCTCATATTGTTCCGATCTCTTAACAAACATGGCCACCATATATAGGCAATTCTGTTTCTTGTTGGTCGATTTCTAAAATAAAATTCTCCTCTGAAACCACTTGGCCAAATATAACAAAATTTTACAAAAAACATCCATGGAATATCCTCTATAAGATTTCCTGATTGGACAAACACATGGTCGCCATGGGCAATATTTGTTTTTGATTCGCTGAAATTTAAAATACTTCTCTGAAACTAGGAGGCACAATGAATTGTTACTTTGTAGGAATGATGTATTATGGGATATCCTGTAAGGATTGATATATTTCGAGCCATTCATACCACTAAAATGGCCACCAGACAGTTCTTGTTTGTGATTGGCCAATTAAAAAAAGACAGTGTCCATTCTTACAACAATTTTCAACAAATTGTTGTAAGAATAGCCTTGAATAATTATTACCTGTAGATTAAATATGTTGTAAGAATAGCCTCTAGAGCCTATTCTTACAACAAAAAAGATAATGTTGTAATTAATCATATATATTTATTGTATTATATAGATCTATATACATGTACATTTCTTTATATGCACAACATATAATTTATCATCATAGAATAAAATATTACATAAAAACAATAAAATACAATTTTGACAAGAAAAAATTATGTATGAGTAATTCAGCTCCATATTTACACTATCTGGTTCCCGATTCTTTTTCTCCTAAATGTTTCTAGATGTCCTTTTATATAATTGAACACAGTTCTCTTCCTCATACTCTTGAATTGCATTTTGTAATTCGTTAAAAGATGTGAAGAGTATGTCTTTGAAAGCACTATCCATTATGTCTCTATATATGTTTTCGTATTATTACAATACCTCCATACTACAAATGCACTATTTTTTTTTTGTGATTAAGTATGACGTGATACAAAAATGTATGTGAGTATTGTTCAACTAGACATGACTAAAAACCAATTACCCTTTCTCTTTATTATTGAAATAAAACAAAATCCAACTAACTTATTTATTTATTCTATTCATAAATTTTATCTACATTCTTCTATACTTACTTACCTATTAATAATCACTTCCAGCTCATTATTATAACAAATGTCTCATTTGTGACAAGTCCCGCCTACTTCGTCAGCCATCTTGCTACTTCTGTAGTCTCGTTCTGGGGTCACTTTTCCAATTATAACCCTATTTTATTTATCAAGTGAGGTACACAAAAAAAAAATGTAAGTAAATATAGAAGAATGTAGATCAATATCTAATGAAACGATACATATATGTTTGATCGTTCTCGGACCCGATTTCATGACAATAATTTGCAAAAAAGGTGCGCAAAATTTTCACCGCGCAAATTCGAAAGTTTTTGATAGGGTGAAATCCGTAGCCCTATGGTCCGCAAATATCAGAAAAACTGCCCAAGGACTATAAAGGCTACGGTTCCGCAGCTACGTCGGAGTACACCTCACCATTAGCGGGATTCGACCTCCCTGACAATGTTAGTGGTGATAGGCCCTGATTGCATAGATAGTTGTACATATGTAAATCCATCTACCATACGATCACGATGACCCCTCTTGACCCACAAAACAAAGCAAAGTTTTATTTAAAGTCGATGCATAATAAACACTACAACACAAGCTCTTAGGAGCTTTTAAAATCGACTACCCGACATATAAAATATAACAGACATACATGACATGCACACATTACATAGCATACAGTTAAAACATGAAAGCATACAACCATATTGAGACATACACACAAAGCAGACATCATGCAAATTGTAGGAAGACGTGAATGTCAAAAACCAGAATATATGTGGCAATGCCTCGCTATGTTCTGACCTTCGAGATCTAAGCAGACAAAGCTGCACTATAGCATTAAGATTAAAATAAATCATGCAGACATTTGCAAATTGGCATTGTTAAACATAAGACATATTATAAAATGACAAAGAAAAGGCCCACGATAATCTTGGGATGAAACTACCATAATACAGAAATATAAACAGAGATTCTTCTTCTGTTTGTATCAGCTTCCTTTAGTAGGAGCACCATGGATTTTCCATGTATTTTGGGGCGTGGGGAATTTTTGTTAACTGACGAATTGCTTTTAGTACACTATATACAGTGAATTTAAATCTTGACACGAATTATTTAAGTTATGTCATGTCAAGTTTGTGTTTAACATTTATTTACGGCCTTATCAAAATAGTTTCTTACCTCTTAAAAATAAGAGAAATAATCTAAAATTTATGCTAATATGAGGTTATTGCCATACTGGACAAGATGTTCTGCATTAATTCTATATTCATCACTGCTTTTGTTTGTATTCAGCTTGTCGATTGAGTTCTGCACTTCTTCTTCAGTGAAGGGTTCTGTGGCGTGGTGTACTTTCTCAAGTTCCTCTTCTAGTAGTCTCAAGTTCCTCTTCTAGTAGCGATTGTCTAATATTGCATAGATTAGATTGACATAATTATGAGTTGTCAAAAAGTTCTTCTTTGGGGATGCTCAGATCCTCGTAATATTTTGCAAATGCTATTCGTTGTTCGTCTTTGAAGAACATATATTTGTCATTGACTCTAATATAGTTTGTAGCACTTGCACAACTTTGTCTGTTTCTGTTTATCAGTTTGTAAAAAAAAGTTGAGTGTTGGGATTTTCCATGATCTTCTGGTATAGGTTGGTTCTGTCTATGTTCCATACGTTGTTGTCTACGTAAGTTCCTTTTTTCTGCTTTTAACCGTTTATGCAGGTTGTGATTTTTCGGTTTCCCAATTTTACTCCAGCTGGTATATAATATTTTGCATTTTTTCAGTAGTTCTTGCACTGGTGGTAATGCTTTCCACTCTGGTCCCTTAAGTTGTGTTATTTTGTTTGGAGTGATCTTCTTTTGGGCATCTATTAATGCATCTGTGATCATCTTAACTTGTTGATCTACTAGTATATCATCCTGATCTTGTATGTTGTTGTTCAGTTCTGCCTCTAATATGTCATTGTATGCAGTTTTATTCATCTTCTCCCATAAAACTATAAATTTTGGTTGATTGTTGGAGGATTTTCTGCTTTCTACCATTGGAATTTTGATGTTTGTTTCTGCTTTGACAATTATGTGAGCGGAGGAGTTTAGATATGATTAGGTTCCACTTGCAAAAATATAGTCTATCTGCGATGTCGAATCATGTACATGGTGGAAGAATGTAGGCAAGTTACTAACTTGTTTGCTGATGTCAAATCCCATCTCTGTTATAAATTTCTTCAGTAATTGATCATGTTTGCTATTACATAATGGTTTTATTTAAACAATTTTATTGGCTATCATGCTGTCACCTGACATTCCGTAAAATTTGATATTGTTTGATTAAAACTCTTATTGACTCGCTTTCACTTTCACTTTCCATTGCATTATGTATGACGTCATAATGAAGTGATTAATTTCATATTGACTTGGTTTCACTTTCACTTTTGATTTTAATGTAATAAAACAAGTACAGTCTTTTGTATCGGTTAATACGAGTTTCTATGGACCTTAAAGGTTCATAAAAAATCATATTGACCTCAACAAAAGACTATAATTGTATATTGTTTCTACTTTCCATTACAGTACCATTCAGGTCCCCACATAGTATTTATCTGATATTGACTTTGATATTTCACAATTATGTCGAAGATGGCGTCTAGACATTCTGAATATTCTACCTGTGATTTTGTGTTGGTAGGTAAGCATCAATTAAACAGATTTCAGGTGAGCAAGCCACTGTTATTACTATAATTCTCTCGTTTCCAAGTCTAAGTCTGTTTATTCGGCCATCCCATTCTTGCGGCCAAAGAATTGCAACACCTGCCTGTCCACGTGGTAGTTTAAATCCATTCAGGGGGTCATTTGTATCATGACAAATTGTGTAATTACACATGCTTGGTACTAATTTCTTCATTTCGTTCTTTTGGGAATCTCAGAGGAAATGTTCCTGTAGACAGTATTAATGTTTTCCATATTGAATGAGTTTACATAGGCAGAATTTGACCTAATCCCTTCAATGTTGCATGTTATTAATCTTAGAGTCTTTTTTGTTGGATTCTCTCTGGCGGATGTTTCTGGAGGCTTTCCAACCGAAAAAGGTGATTAAGTTCTTATCTCTTTCTGTCGTGTTCTTGTTGTCTCATGTCCGTACGATTTGAAATTTTCTTATCTCTAGTATCAACAAAGCTATGTGGTTCGATATTGATAAGTTATCCTTTTGGGCTGTTCGTAGCTGACCTCGTCAGGGGGGTTTTTGTTTTGTCTACTACTGCTCTTCTATATTGTATCATGCCTCCTAGTATTTTTGGTCCTAATTCATTTGATTGATTTTGTTTTGAGTTTGTATTTTCTATTATACGATCAGATTCACTATGTATATGTCTAATTAGTATTCTCATACTAGTATGTAGCTGATTGTCCACGTTATTTCCGGTTCCACTATTTATAATTGGTGGATTACGTCTATAGTTATCTTTAAAACTTGTTTCATTTCTATCCTGTTCATAATCAGTGGCCCGGGTGGCTCAATGAGTTAGGTCGTTGGATTTAGCAACTCATACAAGCCTATCACCAATACGGCGTGGGTTCGCGCCCGGCTTTGTAAATTACAAAAAAGGGTGCACTCGACTCGCAACCGCAAGTGATAAAGTTTACCAGTTGCTTGCCCATGGTCGGTGGTTCTCTCCGGGTACTAGAAGATGGCGGCTGGTAAGGGCGGAGTAGAACTAGCTCTCGTATTATTTGGAATATTTATACGTCTAAAACCATCTGTCTATCAATCATAATGTTGTTGTACATGTTGCCTAGGGAGAATGTCAAATGCCTCACTATGATCGGATTGCAGCTGACCTTGATGCTGGTGGAGATGTTTGTTTTGTGCCCCATTATGTCCAGGTTGCTGTTGTGCTTGATGTTGGGATAGATGCTGTCCAAATTCACCATTCTGGTCTTGCAGATGATGTTGTGATTGGTGCTGAGAGAAGCCTTGGTTGTGAGTTACATTCTGTCCATATTGCTGTTGTACTTGTATCATTATTATATTATTGACTGGTCAATTTAGACAGCATCCCTCCCAACATCACTAAAAATAGGCACAAAAAGCTGATATAGATCTATTTATTGCAATTTGACAAACCGTAATTACAAAACTTATAGTGTCAGGATTTCTTTCAGTATACATTTGTAGTTGTTTGATTCTTAACACACTTGGGAATACCAAGTAGATTGTTGGAAATATAACTTCTAATAGACAGTATGTCGAAGAAGATGTGTTGTTTACTGGCCCCATTTTTTTTAGGAAATATCCTTCAAACACGTGTGTGCTATTTATAGCAGTGCTACACAAACGTATAGCTCGAAATGAAAAAAAAATCTGGACCCCGAACGAGACCATCATTTTGGAGGTACTCGTAGTTGCACATTAAATTGACCAGTCAATAACTGTTATTAAAGGAAATCATTTCTGTGGAGAGGATTTCTGACTCTAGGTGCTGCATTAGACATGCATAAATTAAATCACACAACAAAATTATACCAGTTTAGTTAATTGGAGGTAAAAACAAATACCTTTAAAAAATTTCAGTCATCAAACGTCATATATACATACTTTGATATACTTTGATATATATTGGGAGAGTGGTCGTTTGTTGTTGTTGTTTTTTGTTTTGTTTTGTTTTGTTTGTTGTTTGTTTGTTTGTTTTGTTTTTATGTTTTTTTTCTTCATTTATATATTGAATGAAATCTTGTGAAAAATTATTAATAGGGGTTTAAACAGGGAAGCAACGACTGTTTCTCTATAAAGAACACTGTTAAATTGAGATTTTTTATCTCCATCCCACAGTTGAAATTGCTTTTGTACTACAGTTATATCAAGACGAACTGTTCAATACATGTATTTATTACATACTTAGTTAAAATAAAGGCATTTTTGTATGACTAATATGATCGGAAGTAAACTGTCCATATTTTCACACCCCGGGAAAATAGCCGGTTATTGGATTACTACATGATCATTTCCATATCGGTTCGGGCCAATATGTGTGTCTCTTTTCTAGATGTCGGAAGAATGTAATAAATAGTTTAATACATGGGCATTTCCATATTGGCCTGGTTATCATCCCTCGACCCATGTTGGACCTCGACTTCGTCTCGGGCCAATATGGGTGTCTCGGGATGATAACCAGGCCAGTATAGAAATGCCCATGTATTAATCTGTATACATTTTTATTTTTGTCAATGACATTTGTAATTTTGTGGCAATCTAGTCGATTATACCCTTTTTTATTTCAAGATATTATATTAAAATATTCTCACCGAAATACCATTTTAAGTTTTTCGTGACTTGCTGAGTGATTGATAACGTTTAATTAATGTTTTTATTGAAACTGGTTGTAATTTGAGATCGTTCTTGTACAAATTTTTGTCACAAGTTAAAAAAAACCACACACATATTTACATAAAATTCTCATTAACACACTCAAATTGACATTCAAATAACAAAATTAAACTAGTCTATTAACTCTAACGCATTTGATATTTCGAAAGGACCTTTTTGTGTTAAAGGTATGGTAATATAACCTATTCACTCCAAAGCTTTTGATATTCGGAAAGGACTTTTTTGTTTTAAAGGTAATCTAGCCTAGTCACTCTTAACGCTTATTTTTGATAATTTGTTTTAAACGTAATCTTTCTTAGTCACACTAACGCTTTTAATTTTGTAATGGACATTTTGTTTTTGTTTTAAAGATAATCCAGCCTAGTCATTCTAACGCCTCTAATAATTATAAGTGGATTTCTAGTTCAAAACTTAATATAGATCGGTCACAGTTGCGCTTTTTAGTATAGTAATTTGAACTTCTAAATACTATGCGAAGTGTAGCTCAGTCATTCTAGCGTTGTAATTATTGTAACTGACTTTCTAGTACTGTGCTTAACCTAATTTAGTCACCCTAACGCTATTTATAGTTGTAATTGACATTTTAGTACTATGCTAAACACAGCTTAGTCACCCTAGCACTATTTATAGTTGTAATTGACATTTTAGTACTATGCTTACCATAGCTTAGTCACCTAGCAATAGTTATAGTTTTAATTGACATTTTAGTACTATGCTTAACATATCTTAGTCACCCTAGCACTATTTATAGTTGTAATTGACATTTTAGTACTATGCTTACCATATCTTAGTCACCCTAGCACTATTTATAGTTGTAACTGACATTTTAGTATTATGCTTAACATATCTTAGTCACCCTAGCACTAGTTATAGTTGTAATTGACATTTTAGTACTATGCTTAACATATCTTAGTCACCCTAGCACTATTTATAGTTGTAACTGACATTTTAGTACTATGCATACCATAGCTTAGTCACCCTAGCACTAGTTATAGTTTTAATTGACATTTTAGTATTATGCTTAACATAGCTTAGTCACCCTAGCACTATTTATAGTTTTAATTGACATTTTAGTACTATGCTTAACATAGCTTAGTCACCCTAGCACTAGTTATAGTTTTAATTGACATTTTAGTACTATGCTTAACATAGCTTAGTCACCCTAGCACTAGTTATAGTTTTAATTGACATTTTAGTACTATGCTTAACATAATTTAGTCACCTTAGCACTATTTATAGTTTTAACTGATATTTTAGTACTATGCTTAACATATCTTAGTCACCCTAGCACTATTTATAGTTGTAACTGACATTTTAGTACTATGCTTAGCATATCTTAGTCACCCAAGCACTATTTATAGCTGTAATTGACATTATAGTACTATGCTTAACATAATTTAGTCACCTTAGCACTATTTATAGTTTTAACTGATATTTTAGTACTATGCTTAACATAGCACTATTTATAGTTGTAACTGACATTTTAGTACTATGCTAGGCATATCTTAGTCACCCTAGCACTATTTATAGTTGTAATTGACATTTTAGTACTATGCTTAACATAGCTTAGTCACCCTATCACTACTTATAGTTGTAGCTGACATCTTAGTACTATGCTTAACATATATTAGTAACCCTAGCACTATTTATAGTTGCAATTAACATTTTAGTACTATGCTTACCATATCTTAATCACTTTCACACTATTTAAAGTTGTAATTGACATTTTAGTACTATGCTTACTTTATCTCTGGGATTCTATCACGTTTAATTATTGAATTTGCTTAATCTAAGTTAGTCACTCTAGTCATTTTAGTACAAAGACGATAATTGCATCACCTACATGTATAAATGTTTTATATTAGCTGACCCTTGATACAGCAGAATCTTTTGTTAGCTATACACTTACAGCTAATTATAACGACGTCCCGTATGGGGTCACGTCAGGAGTCTTATTTTTAACCGACCAATCAACGACAAGCCTACAAAATATTGCGGTATTAAACATCTAACCACAGACTGGAAACTACTGTCTGATTGGTCAATATATTTAATTGTCTTGTATATGATAGTAAAAAAATGAATGAAAAGTTACGACAAAATTCAACAAACATCTATTTTTTTTAAAATTAAATTTAGCACAAAGTGAACTCTGAATAGCATATTGTTAAATTTAATTGGCAAAATTTGCCTTTTTAAATCATTTAATTTAATTCTTTATTTGTTTAACGAGGATTTCCTACAGCCAATGGCTATGAGCGGTTTCCTCATAATTTGTATGAATTATAGTTTATCATTTTATGAAAGGGCTAGGGTATAGGGTTAGGGTGTTTAACGCCACTTTCAACAATATTTCAGTTATATCTTGGCGGTCAGTTTTACTGGTGGAGGAAACCGGAGTACCCGGAGAAAACCACCGACCTGTCACAAGTCACTGACAAACTTAATCACATAATGTTGTATCGCATTTATGAAAGAACTGACGGATAAATGTAATCCTATTAATATAGTAACAGATGAAGAACTTGTGGGTTGATAGCGGAACATATAAAACGGACGGATATATACCCGTATAGGAACAGATGAAGAACTGACGAATTTAGATCGGGACAGATGAAGAACTGATGAATCTATATATGGACAAAGAATAAAATGACCCATGTTGTTCGTTCTATAGTAGGTAAGTCGTCACCACACAACAGCATGTCCAGAAGATGGATAATGTATATATTTAGCTATAATATTACAGAATTTTTAATTATTCAATTAATTGGGTACATTCTCCACGCCTGGTAAACCAGATGGTCTCAACAAAATGAGCGAGCAAAAAGGTATCTGCAACTTCCGGTTGAGACCATCTGTCGAGGAAAATTTACAAACATGTGCACGGTAAGTTGTTTTATCTCATATTTCGAGACATGTTTTAAAAATCAGAGAATGTTATTCCCTTCCGATATGAAAATGTTAACTTTTTCTGCTTTCTGTTGTGATAAACAGTTAAAATTGAAGGAGAAATCACTTTTCTCCTGTGCAGCAACGAATTCATTTTGTGTATTTCGCCGTCCAATTTCAGCTATTTCCCTGCATTTCAAAAAGGTTCCGTGACAATGACGTGGTCGGGTGATAGAATTTTATTGACAGGTTCGATCTTACTACAAGAATGGAAACGATAGAGGCTAATAACACAACACTTTCCGTAATTATGATAAGTTGAGACCTTCTGTCATAGGTTGAGGCCTTCTGGTACATGTTGAGGCCTTCAGTCAAAACTTCCAAGAAGTGAAGTACACCATAGATGTATACATCTATGAGTACACTTATAAAGCGTTGAGATCATAAAAAAGCACAATGATGCTACAAATTAAATGTGTAGTAAAATATGATTATTAGCCGAGATGTAGCTGGGTTCTTTTCCCGGGGTTTTTTTTATCGAGATGATAACTTGTATCAAATTTTCCCATGAATACGGAGCACCCAAATTTGACTCCTTTGACGAACTTTTTTATAATGTTTCACTCCCCTTACCCATGTTACCTTTGTTGTTCCTTTCGTGTTCATCAACGGCATGCCTTCATCACTGACGAATCAACTCGCATGATATTGCCAATTGGTAAACTCATCTAATTGTTATGTATTGCTGAAATGAGTTATGTACACTGTGTACATTTCTATTCTCGTACACATAAATTTGGTCCAGATTTTGCACCCTAAATCGTCACATCCGCACCCAAAACATCAAGGTACATGTAGTTAACCCAGGAAAACAGATCCAGAGTATACAGTAAGCAGCTGACAAACTTTAAAACGAACACATACTTGTTTTGCAATTGCAACTACCCAAACTCAAGCTGAAGCCACCACCTTCATGTGCAAGTGATAGGATAGCAGGTTTGTGCATGTTATGAAACGCCTCGCTAAGACTACCTCGGAAGAACGTAGGACGGAAAGTCACAAGACAAAATGTCACAGTTGAAAAATTTGATGTTTTGAAATCGAGGGAGGACAAAAAGTGTCTAAATATTGAAATTTATAATTGTGACTTTTTGTCCTCACTTGATTTCAAAACATAAATATTTCCATAATTGCAAATATTGTATTTATATATTCCATAGGGAAATTTACATTCTATATAATAAAAAAAATATGCTCTATGTCCAACGTTTCGGCTTAAAAAGCCTTCATCAAGGTCCAACGCTGATCAAAATCACATCATGTCTATACAGTACAGGTAATGTTTTTAAACTGCTTAAAGTTTTGACATTTGACTACATGTAGGATTTTTTGGGGTGTAAAAAAATATACTAGTTTTGGGAGTATCAAAACAGTTTTGGTATTTTTCGGGATACAATTGATTTTCTGTGACGAGCCTAGCTATGTACAGAAAAATTAGGGAGTACCCCTCCCCCGTGCTGTTTACAGGCATTTTAAAAAGAAAATATTTGCCAAGAATTGATAGACCAACCATTTTCTAAATGGGGTTATAACTAGGGGTTATATTTAAAAAAAGGATTTTCTCTTGGGACTTAAAATGTGTGATGCTGCTTGTCCCTTCTTGTTCTCTATATACATGATATAATACCCTTTGTAAAACTGCAACAAAATTTTCACGAGAAAAACATCAAGGACTCGTGAAAGGACGCAACATTTGGGTGAAAAAAGGTATTTGTGTGACAATTGCACTGAAGCTTTTAAAAGTTAATATACATTTAAAGCTCACATCAAGAAAAAGCACGGTAATTTGAAACTAATATGTCAAACTTGTGTGAAGACTTTTGTTTGGAAAAAAACCTGGATGAACACAAACTGATATGTGGTAAAAACAGAGCTGAGAAATAATTCAAATGTACAAATTGTGACTCAGTTTATGTAAACAAAAGGAATTTGATTCGACATCAACAGTTTAAACACATTCCTCAGCAATCACATTTATGCACAATATGCGGAAGGCAGTATCAATATGCCTCGACATTACAAAGACATATGCAGTGGAAGCATGCAGCTTAATTTGTGTGCCAATATCGATGTCTAGTCTATATGACAGGTCAACATTTTAAACTTTAAAAGAAATATTTTTTATGTTTTTAATTTATATTTATATAAGGTAGATATAATCCAATGATACTAATTTTTATAAACTTTTTGAATGTTTTTTTTTTTTACAATTGTTACTGTTTTATTTCCACACGTCTCAGGAAAGACAATAAATTGTTGGTTATATATACTATTGTTGGTTATGCTTGCATCTTGTCTGATGTGAACTGGATGTACAGCCTAACTCTGCTGGATAGAAAATCATCAGTAATACACATACAACATCATGGTACAAAATGAAATCAGCAACAAGGGGTCAATTAGTACCAACCTTCAAAATTTATTGGGGGCCGCAGTGGCCGTGATCGTATGGTAGTTCGTGAAAACTTACCTCTATGATTACTAGCCTACCACCTCTAGGTGCAGGCACAGATCCAGAGGTGTGAGTTGGAGCTTTGGATGGGCAGTCACAAAATTAATGTTTGATTTTCATGCCATATGTGATAAAGTTTGTCAGTTTCCTGTCACAGGTCGCAGTTTCCTCCGGTTTCCTCTGACAATAAAACTGACCGTCATGAAATTACCCATATGGTGTAGAAAGTGATGTTAAAACCCATCAACCAACCACCCAATCAAAATTAATTTTGAAAAAAGTTCTCACTCAGATGTATATCATGAAAGGTTCAATTAACATCCAAATCATAACCCTTTAATTATACTCTTATTCTACAGGATAAACTGTACATGTACATAAGTACAACAAGTCCTTAATCACATGCATTATTGATTATTGATGAGTCATTTAATATGTCAAAGTGAAAAATGAACAAATGGTTTCCAATAAATTTCCAAAACCATACAACTAGTCGGACTTTATTTAGCATGTCTAGTGAAAGGGAGCAAAAAAGGTTGCTTCTATAATCAACAATATAAATCCAATCCTCTAGGCGTTTTGATGGTAATATTTTATCCTCATGTATGCTGTAACCATATTGAACTCTCACAGGTAGGTCTCCTCGTGCCGGATGTTTAGATTCCGAAACTTAAATGGTTTTATATGTTTAGTTCTTCTTGCCCTCGCCTTTGTGTCAAAGAAATGGTCCCTGAAAAATTATTGGAAAAAGTGTCATGTGCAAAGTTTGAAAGAATTAAAGCAAAGACATTTCTTATGGAATCACATATAGACATTTGAACACAACATTTTAGGTTCAAAAACTCTATTAATTTTGGAATGTACAATGGACAAGAGCAATGATCCAGAATATCATTTATATACACACAGTCAAAAGATATAATTGGAATTTGATGATTTTGTCTATTTCAAACATTTTCTAATGAATTCTCATTGTAACAAGATTGAAGTAATAAAACTGGTAGATCATTAAGAATGAGCTGAAGCCTCAGGTCTCCATGTAATGCAACATTTGTGAATTGTAACATAAATACGCATTTTTCCTTTGATGTTTTTATGCAGTAAAATCAACTTACAAATAGTGACCTTTTACAAACCATGGTTTAACATGAAGATCTTGATGTTATTCCATGATTTTGACGTCATATCCTGATGTTATTCCACGATTTTGACGTCAATCATGTAATTTCTGTTACAAACCATATATACCATGGATCTTACTCATGAGCTTATTCAAACCAACTCATCCTTCGCATTCGTTGGTTTAAATAAGTTAATTCGTAAGATCCATGGTATATATACTTGAATCCATGTCCTCACAAGGATATCTATTGGATATTAGCTGGTTTTGAGTTCAAAGCTCAAGTCAGACTTATGTTGTAATCCTGTGACCAGATCAAATAGTTTTATAAAGTTTCAAGCTCAGACTCGTTGATGGACAAATACTTTACACGAATGATTTACATGCAGTCCCATTAGACCTACAAAACCATATCATGGAAAGTTAACACAAAACAATGCTAACGTGTAGAAGAGATTAACGCTTAAAATTATCACATTCTTTGAAAATCGGAACGGATTAACATGCATAACTAGATTTTATATTCCATCGTCGTAAAATAATGACATTAAAACCAAAACATCTGACTATTTTCGTTATTCCAAAATCATGCAACAATAGTTTAGGCCTAAAATTGTCACGATACATGTTTTTATGCATAACATTATTTCTCAGCCTACGTGTTATATAATCTATGCAACTCGATTACATCGCTTTGGAAGTTTTCACTGAAGGCCTCAACATGTACCAGAAGGTCTCAACTTAACATAATTACGGGAAGTGTTGTGTTATTAGCCTCTATCGTTTCCATTCTTGTAGTAAGATCGAACCTGTCAATAAAATTATATCACCCGACCACGTCATTGTCACGGAACCTTTTTGAAATGCAGGGAAATAGCTGAAATTTGACGGCGAAATACACAAAATGAATTCGTTGCTGCACAGGAGAAAAGTGATTTCTCCTTCAATTTTAACTGTTTATCACAACAGAAAGCAGGAAAAGTTAACATTTTCATATCGGAAGGAAATAGCATTCTCTGATTTTTAAAACATGTCTCGAAATATGAGATAAAACAACTTACCGTGCACATGTTTGTAAATTTTCCTCGACAGATGGTCTCAACCGGAAGTTGCAGATACCTTTTTGCTCGCTCAACATTATGTTGAGACCATCTGGTTTACCAGGCGTGTTCTCGAAAGTTCAACAGGACTATCTCCTGTCGAAAATCTTTAATTCTTTGGGGGAATCATTGTTAATTCAGTGGATCTTGAATTTGAGTTTAACTGTTGAAAGATTGTGAATTCTTTACATTTCTGAACATAGTCGAGATAATTTAATACAAACAGACTATTCTAACTACTGCCACTGTCGAAACTCGGCATTGCGCGCCAAAATAAATTAGCGTCAAAGATACAAAAACATCAATTCAATGAAAATAATAATAATAAACAATTAAGAAAATGCGTATAAAACGTCTCAGATGTACAACTCCACCACAAAATGTATTTTAGGAATCCATTTAAAACCAATATAATTTAGTAGAACAGATAAGCTTGTAGATTAACAAAAATGTAGGACGGTCATTTCAATAATAGTTCAGTCATATTGTGGCTGTCAATTATATTATATATGTGAAAGTATAGGATACCGTACATTTCAAGCAAAAGAACTGTCCTTTATTGGATCTGGGAGGCTTCTTTTTCCGCACGAGTACACAGGTGAAGGCCGAGACGCCGAAGGCGTCGAGGCTTTACCTGTGTACGAGTGTGGAAAAAGAAGCTTTCCATATTCTATAATGCTCAGTTCTTTTGTTTGAAATGTACGGTATCTAACTTGTACAATAATTGTTCTTGTAAATAAAATGAAATATGCATGTTTTTGGTTTTTCAGTTTATTTTATATATATTTTTTTTTGCTTTGTACAGAAAATTAATTTATATTTTAAAGGAACACCTGACCTGCATCAAGGGGGAAATTTTAAATAGAAAATTTTACTAAAATCTGGTTATGTGCATTTCATTTTATTGCAATAATCGAACCAGTAACAAAATCTACACTCAAAGATACATTTTTTTTGTATTGCAATCTTACATTGTTAATAAATGAAATTAAAAATCTACAAGCAATTAATTTTTGAAACTTATTCTCCGTTAGTCGCCTATCCACAAATGATATCTTATACGAAAAAAAGCTGGGTTAAAATGGATTATTGCGTCATAAATATAATCTCTTTGGCTTTGATTGCCCTCTAGAGGAGGATGCACATTAACCATAATACTTATCTGATTAATTAATTGGATTCAGAGTGTGCGTCAGAATAACTTATACATAACGAAAGTTCGATTATTTTAATGTTAACCAACGTTCGATGATTTTAATGTTAACAAATCTGGTCAATGATATTTTTCAATGGAAAACATATCGTTATGATCTATTTAAATATGGTGATGTTCTAGTGGTATGGATACAAGAAGTGTTTGAAGGTACCAAAGAGGTAATCAGAATCCGTATATCGAAGAAGAACAAAATAACTGCCAAAATAACTACAGAATTCCCAAATAAGAAACAAAAACCGATAATCATCTCTGATAATAATACATGAGAAGCCATAGCTATACGATCAACGTCAACTTTCAGCTGCACCCAGAACACCAGTGTATCAATAACTGTCACACCGAATAGACACGAGCATATCTGTGCAATTGAGACCCGCGTACGGTTTAATCATGTCCTATTAGAAGCAGGGACACCCCACCCTTCGCACACATGTGTTCGCCCCTCTTTTTGATGGGTCCGGTGCTGCTCATTTTTTATTTTCTGTGTTGTGTTTTTTATTTGTTTGTCTTCGTCCTGTGTTATGTGTTCTCAATGGTGCCAGTGTCTCTGGATTGTCTATTCTTGAATGCCCCTTCGGTTTTCTTTAATATTTATATAAATGGGTAAGCTCGCCTAATTGTTGACCAAATATGTTTTGCGACCTGGTTCTAATTTAAAATGTTAAATATTAGATAAATTTAGGTTAGCATTGTATAAATAGCACTTAATTTGTTCGAAGTGAAAGTAAATGGAAATATTCTACTCTTTGCTCCAACCATCCATTTGTTTCCCTTGTAAAGAGACACGACCAAGTCTGATGAAGAAGATATATTGTTTTGCTAATAACATAGAATATTTAAAGTCTTTATTAGCTATTTATAATGAATGTTACAAAAGAGATAATTCATTATATCAATTCCCACAATGTCCTTTCATATTTAGAAATCTCGTAGTTCATTACAAAGGATGCAAAATTAAAAACCAGAAAAATCACATTTCAAATCCCAACATAATAAATATCTTGTAGTTATTGTAATTCAATCAATCAGCATCATATTCATCACAATCACACAAACTATGGAAAGCTATTGGGGCCAAAAAGAGTTTGAAGAAACCAAAGAATCCGTACATCAAAGAAGAATAGACAACACAATGACCAAAAGAAAAAGTACAAAATGACAAACAACGATCTACAAAACATACATATAAAATTAAGGATCGAGTAACAGGAAACCCACAAAAAACCGGCGGTGAACTCAGGTGCTCCGGAAGGGTAAGCAATTCCTGCTAAACCAATGACAACTGCCGTGTTAATTTAGTTTAAACATATTTTATTTGCTCAAATATGCAAAAAGGATAAGACACAAGTTAAACAAACTTATGAAGTCTTCTCCTATATACAATAAGTTACAACATTATTTGATAGAGCATGCATGCATATGACTATTTCTTACATTAATATGCGTAAATTGAAGAAGAACAGAGAATGAAGAAAGGAATCAGAGAAAGAGAGAGGGGTTGGTGGTGATGGTGTGTTAATCTAGTTACAAACCCGGTGATCAAATAAACTTTATTCTTTTTTTTGTAATTTCTAATTCTTCATTCTAAATTCGTTGTTCGTATTTTTAAATTCTTTCTTCATCCGTAATAATTATTTCTTTCTTTGTATTTGTTAGATTTCGTCATTCATGACTCCAATTCTTTAATTTCTTATTCATCCTTAAATGTCCCTAAATCTAAATGCTATATTGTAAACTCCCCTTTTCCGAGATGTTAGTTCTTATACCCTAGTTTCTACATTTACGAGTTTCTATTAACAAATAATTGAATCGGTGGTGTAATTGTTAGCGTGCTCGCCTCGATTGCAGTAGATCGTCGGTTTGAGCACCAGTCTGGTCAAACCAAAGACTATGAAATTGGTATTTGTTGCTTCTCCGCTAAGCACGCAGCAATAATGAGTAAGAGCAAAGACTGGTTGGTACGAAATCCAAATAATGTGTCAGAGTGGGGCAAAATGTCTATCCGCAGACTGTTGTTTCAGTGAGCTAGCACTATAAAAATCCAACTTAGCGTGTTGGTCTAAAGCAAAGTGGCCTTCATCATCATCATTTCATTGAAAATTAACTTGTTTCCGCCATGATATAGCTGAAAAATTGCTGAGTTGGCGTTAAACAACAATCATTCAATTCCCACTATGTCCTATTACATTTAGAAATCTCTCAGTTCATTACTAAGGATACAAAATTAAAATTCAGAAAAATCACATTTTAAAGTCTAACATAATAAATATCTTGTAGTTATTGTAATTCAATCAATATCAACATCATTTTCAGCACAATAACACAAACTATGGTAAGCCATTGGGATTAAACGAATATAGAGCTTAATACCTCTTTTGTAATTTCTAATTCTCCATTCTAAATTCGTTATTCGTATCTTAAAGTTCTCTCTTCATCTTTAATCTTTAATTATTTTTTCCTGTTTATTTGTTATATTTCTTCATTCATGACTCCTTATTATTCCTCCTTCAATATAAGTAATTCTAAATTCTATTTTGTAAACCCTATCCTTCTGAGATGCTAGTTCTTATACCTTGCTTTTTATATTAACGAGTTTCTATTAACAAATGAGAAATTACAAAGCAAAAACTACAAAAAAAAATTACATATTTGTGTTACTGTTAATACTAAATGTGTATACTAACATATTAAGGTACGTTTTTCTTCAGCCTGTTCTTTGTTCTTAAAAAGTCAAACGTGTATATCAAATACTATTGTTCATGGTATACCGGCTTGAATATCTACACTCTAACAAATAGGAACATAGTTATTTGCCTGTCTAATAATGACGCTTTAACAATAGATCACTGGCAAAGCTGCTGATTACCTCCTCTGATATCATCAAACCTCTCTTGCTTATTAAACATATAAGATATGCTTAATTTCTTCATGTCTAATTTTTAAGAACCAACCATGTGATAGCGGGAAAAGCATGATGACCCAAAGAGGTTTCCTCTATAAAGACGGACATATGTATTGTAGTGTTGTGGTTTCTACAGCAGTAGTGGTCAGTTCACATTGAGACCAAAACAGTTCATAGTATTACAAAAGCTACTAGAACAACACGAGAAGCGTTTGAACCAGACACGAGTTATACCATCAGTTCATACAAACAGTAAGATACTGAAACTATTCCAAAAATAAAAGTGATAAAGCTTGTCAGTGACTTACGACAGGTCGGTGATTTTCTCCGGGTCCTTCAGTTTCTTCCACCAATGAAACTGGCCTCCACGATATATTGTTGAAAGTGGCGTTAAACACCATAGAAAAAAAAAGAGAATAACTGTAATTCTAGAAGTACCACCAACATCCATGGCAACATATTCATCAGCACATAAGATTTGTCGATGTTATAGAATGACGAAATACATATTTTATTAGCTAATTTTTGCTACCCTGTTAAGGCCATTTTGAGTTACTTTTCACAAAGACTTCTAAATCTTGTGGCTTTCCAATCTTTTGAATACAAGAGTAATTGATAAAGGTTATTCTAGAAACGCGGCATGTGCACTGAATTATATATCTACGCTAATCTTGTTATTCTCTTTATCTTTTACTTAATACTGACAATATAAGCAGATAATTTGGGATTAGGGTTAGGGTTATGTTTAACACCACTTTCAACAATATGTCAGTTATATCGTGGCTGTCAGTTTTATTGGTAGAGGAAACCGGAGTACCAGGAGAAAACCACCGACCGGTTGCAAGTCACTTGCAAACTTTATCACATACATTTGTAATGTTGTATCGAGTACACCTCGCTTGATCTGGATTCGAACTCACAACGTTAGTGGTGAAAGGCACTGATTGCATAGGTAGTCATAAATCCAACTACCATACGATCACTGCCATGACGGCCCCTACAAGTCCTTTGTAATTAACCAATGGATTGTCTCTATAATATTGATAAAAATGATTAATTTTGTGTCTCACTAAAATAACTCATATGTCAAACCAAGTTTTAATCTTCTGTAAATTACCAATAAATAATAAGATGTTTGAAAGTACAAATAAAGTCGTTAGTCATATCAAGGTTAGAAATAGTTTTCTCCCATTATGACGTCATTTTAACCCCGCTGAACCAGTGTTGGAAAAATCTGTAATCCTCTAGAGAATTAAAATGTCTCGTGCCTTCCCCCGCATTAATTTCAAACGCATTAATTTCAAATTTTGAAATAAAATTCGTGTTAAATAATAGGAGAAACAAATTCTCCTTCAGTTGCCCATGTGGGTTACGATATTTCTCCACTCTCGAGAGGTAAATTGAAAATTTTAGCCACTCGCCTAACGGCTTGTGGTTAAAATTTTAAATTTAACTCTCTTGAGTGGAAAAATATCGTAACCCACGTGCAAACAATTTTAACAATTTTAGGGACTTAAAAGTTACAGAGCCACAACCCGACATTATTTGGTATAAACAAAACTATAGTATTTTCAAAATAGAATGATTTTACAACACTAATTCGGAGCAGTCGTGGTCATGATGGTGTTGTAGTTGAGCTAACAACTACCTGTGCAGTCAGTGCCTATCACCACTAAAGTTGTGAGTTCGAGCCCCGTTCATGGTGTGGTGTACTCGGTACAACATTATGTGATAACGTTTGTTTCAGTTACTTGCGACAGGTCGGTGATTTTCTCCG
>MJUT01020951.1:246458-262014 GCA_002080005.1 Gigantidas platifrons | reverse complement strand
AAACTACCTGTACGTAGATATCTAATATAGTACACACGACGTGTTTCTGGAATACCATCAGACATGCTCACAGCCAAAAGATTGGAATGTAAACTACCTATATGTAGATATCTAATATAGTGCACACGACGTGTTTCTGGAATACCATAAGGTACGCTCATAGTCCAAAGATTGGATTACAAACTACCTGTACGTAGATATCTAATATAATACACACGACGTGTTTCAGGAATACCATGAGGTGCGCTCACAGCCAAAAGTTTGGAATGCAAACTATCTGTACGTGGATATCTAATATAGTACACACGACGTGTTTCTGGAATACCATCGGACATGCTCACAGCGAAAAGATTGGAATGTAAACTACCTGTACGTGGATATCTAATATAGTGCACACGACGTGTTTCTGGAATACCATAAGGTACGCTCATAGTCCAAAGATTGGATTACAAGCTACCTGTACGTAGATATCTAATATAATACACACGACGTGTTTCTGGAATACCATGAGGTACGCTCACAGCCAAAAGATTGGAATGTAAACTACCTGAACGTAGGTATCTAATATAGTGCACACGACGAGTTTCTGGAATACCATCAGACATGCTCACAGCCAAAAGATTGGAATGTAAACTACCTGTACGTAGATATCTAATATAGTGCACACGACGTGTTTCTGGAATACCATCAGACATGCTCACAGCGAAAAGATTGGAATGCAAACTATCTGTACGTGGATATCTAATATAGTACACACGACGTGTTTCTGGAATAGCATCAGACATGCTCACAGTCAAAAGATTGGAATGTAAACTACCTGTACGTAGATATCTAATATAGTACACACGACGTGTTTCAGGAATACCACGAGGTACGATAACAGCCAAAAGATTGAAATGTAAACTACCTGTACGTAGATATCTAATATAGTACACACGGCGTGTTTCTGGAATACCATGAGGTACGCTCACAGCCAAAAGATTGGAATGTAAACTACCTGTATGTAGATATCTAATATAATACACACGACGTGTTTCAGGAATACCACGAGGTACGCTAACAGCCAAAAGATTGGAATGTAAACTACCTGTACGTAGATATCTAATATAGTGCACACGACGTGTTTCAGGAATACCACGAGGTACGCTCACAGCCAAAAGATTGGAATGTAAACTACCTGTATGTAGATATCTAATATAATACACACGACGTGTTTCTGGAATACCATGAGGTACGCTAACAGCCAAAAGATTGGAATGTAAACTACCTGTACGTAGATATCTAATATAGTGCACACGACGTGTTTCAGGAATACCACGAGGTACGCTCACAGCCAAAAGATTGGAATGTAAACTACCTGTATGTAGATATCTAATATAATACACACGCCGTGTTTCTGGAATACCATGAGGTATGCTCATAGTCAAACGATTGGAATGTAAACTACCTGTACGTAGATATCTAATATAGTGCACACGGAGTGTTTCTGGAATACCATAAGGTACGCTCATAGTAAAAAGATTGGAATGTAAACTACCTGTATGTAGATATCTAATATAGTGCACACGGAGTGTTTCTGGAATACCATCAGACACGATCATAGTCAAAAGATTGGAATGTAAACTACCTGTACGTAGATATCTAATATAATACACACGACGTGTTTCTGGAATACCATGAGGTACGCTCACAGACAAAAGATTGGAATGTAAACTACCTGTACGTAGATATCTAATATAATACACACGACGTGTTTCTGGAATACCATGAGGTACTCTCACAGCCAAAAGATTGGAATGTAAACTACCTGTATGTAGATATCTAATATAATACACACGACGTGTTTCAGTAATACCACGAGGTACGCTCACAGCCAAACGATTGGAATGTAAACTACCTGTATGTAGATATCTAATATAGTGCACACGGAGTGTTTCTGGAATACCATAAGGTACGCTCATAGTCAAAAGATTGGAATGTAAACTACCTGTATGTAGATATCTAATATAGTGCACACGGAGTGTTTCTGGAATACCATCAGACACGATCATAGTCAAAAGATTGGAATGTAAACTACCTGTACGTATATATCTAATATAATACACACGACGTGTTTCTGGAATACCATGAGGTACGCTCACAGACAAAAGATTGGAATGTAAACTACCTATACGTAGATATCTAATATAATACACACGACGTGTTTCTGGAATACCATGAGGTACGCTCACAGCCAAAAGATTGGAATGTAAACTACCTGTACGTAGATATCTAATATAGTGCACACGGAGTGTTTCTGGAATACCATAAGGTACGCTCATTGTCAAAAGATTGGAATGTAAACTACTTGTATGTAGATATCTAATATAGTGCACACGGAGTGTTTCTGGAATACCATCAGACACGATCATAGTCAAAAGATTGGAATGTAAACTACCTGTATGTAGATATCTAATATAATACACACGACGTGTTTCAGGAATACCATGAGGTACGCTCATAGTCAAAAGATTGGAATGTAAACTACCTGTATGTATATATCTAATATAATACACACGACGTGTTTCAGGAATACCATGAGGTACGCTCACAGCGAAAAGATTGGAATATAAACTACCTGTACGTAGATATCTAATATAAAACACACGACGTGTTTCTGGAATACCATGAGGTACGCTCACAGCGAAAAGATTGGAATACAAACTACCTGTACGTAGATATCTAATATAGTGCACACGACGTGTTTCTGGAATACCACAAGGTACGCTCACAGACAAAAGATTGGATTACAAACTACCTGTACGTAGATATCTAATATAATACACACGACGTGTTTCTGGAATACCATAAGGTACGCTCATAGTCAAAAGATTGGAATGTAAACTACCTGTACGTAGATATCTAATATAATACACACGGCGTGTTTCTGGAATACCATGAGGTACGCTCACAGACAAAAGATTGGAATGTATACTACCTGTACGTAGATATCTAATATAATACACACGACGTGTTTCTGGAATATCATCAGACACGCTCACAGCCAAAAGATTGGAATGTAAACTACCTATATGTAGATATCTAATATAATACACACGACGTGTTTCTGGAATACCATCAGACACGCTCACAGCCAAAAGATTGGAATGTAAACTACCTGTTCGTAGATATCTAATATAATACACACGACGTGTTTCAGGAATACCATAAGGTACGCTCATAGTCAATCAATCAATCAAATAAGCTTTATTTACAGTCGGCAAGACATAACAACAATACAACATAAGCTCTGAAGAGCTTTTGAACCAACTAACATACAATCATACAACTCAGTAGCATTTAAAAACAAAAATATGTTAAGAATAATCAATGATGGAAAACATTAAAATAAGTCGAAATGGTATGCTAAAAAATCAGAGCACAAAATAATAAAAAATAAAGCAAGACATAAAAGCACACATAGCACTAGTACTACATGTATGCAGATAATATTAAAACAAAAGCATAGTTATAAACACATGAATAAAAAGCAAAGTAGTCACAGCACATGTATATATAAGCACACAAAAACAATATTTCAGCTAGGCCACTCCAGGGTTATGTTTTACATATAACACATTTACAATCTTTACCAGTATAATTTGATATTAGTTGCTTAAATTGATTAAAATTGTTACAAGTTCTAAAATGTTCAGGTAGGGAATTCCAAAGAACTGGAGCGGCATAGCTGAATGAGTTCTTACCATAACTTGTGGTGCGAATTTGCGGTACCTTTAAAATATTTGAGTATCTAAAGTTATATCTACTGTCTCTTTTTTGTAATATATTATCTAAAACAGGTGGAGCAATACCATTTATAATTTTAAAAGTTTCAATTGCCATTAATCTTGTTCTTCGTACATGTAAACTAGGGAATTTAACTTTAATCAATAACTCATCATATGAAGAAGTATAATCAAAATACACAAAACGCAATGCCCTCTCTTGAACTTTTTCTATCTTTTTTGTATTTTTCTCAGAACAAAAAATGCCATGACAATGGACAAAAATTAAAATTTGACAAAATAAAAGTATGAAAAATGGTTAATCTATTTAATTTACTAAGATTTTTACCAATACGTTTCAAAATATTTAATTGTTGTACTGCTTTTTTGCATATATTAGTAATATGATAATCAAAATTCAGTTTAAAATCAATATCTACACCAAGTAATTTGACAATTTCATCACAGCTTATGTTGGCATCACCAATATTAAAAATAGGATTTTTGTTACATGTATTCTTCCCAACAGCAATAGCCTGAAATTTTTCAGGATTGGCCTGCATACAATTAAAACTAAACCATTTAATTAAAATGTCACTTTCTTCCTGTAATACAGATATAACCTTTTCATAATCAGGGGAGTGAAATGATAACGTATTGTCATCAGCATAATTATACACATTAGATTTATGAATAAAATAGAAAATATCATTGGAAGCCATATAATTTAAAGCGAAAAGGAATTACGGAAAGAAAACTCCACGACCATGACGAACGAAATAACCTATCAGCCCCCTCAAGGATAATTATGAACAATATAGATACAGATATTTTTTGATAATGTAATTAAAAAAAAATAAGTTTGATTGCAGGTCTTTTTAATACTGATTTATATACTCATGGCGGAAAATGATAATTAACTATATCAAGTCGTTTATGTCAGGATGATAACCACGTGACGGAACAGCCGATGTCTGTAATATGGTAATGATAATTAACTATTATTAAGTCGTTTCTGTCAGTATGATAACCACGTGACGGAACAGCTGATGTCTGTAATATGGTAATAATAATTAACTATTATTAAGTCGTTTCTGTCAGGATGATAACCACGTGACGGAACAACTGATGTCTGTAATATGGTAATAATAATTAACTATTATTAAGTCGTTTCTGTCAGGATGATAACCAAGTGACGGAACAGCTGATATCTGTAATATGATAATTACAGACATTCCATCTCACTAAGCAACTTATTTAATTGGTTACCCACCTACTACAGGTGTGTTTAATTTCGGTCCCAGTTTTTTCATTGATTGACCCAGAAAATGACATACGGAGCTTATCCAAGGTGTCTATAAATTCTGGAAAGCGGCAATCCATTTCACTAAGCAACATATTTAATGGTTTATATTTATCTACATACTACTGGTGTGTTTTTGTCCCAATTTTTTTTCATTGATTGACCCAGAAAATAGCCTACGGAGCGTATCCAACCAATGTACAGGTCATAAATTCTAGAACGCGGTAATTTGGGTATCAAAATTATAGTCACTTGCATGAACGAAAGCATTAGCTGTATACTTTATTTAGATTATTAAAGCTAATTGCAAAGAAAAAAATATGGTTAATTGGGATTTATTGGTGAAAGTATTTTGTAAATTACAACATATCTAATCGAGGTTTATATTTTATGTCCTGAATTACATTGAAAGCTTTTTTGTGTCCTCTTTATAAATGTTTCCGTTATTAAATGAATCAATGACTTTATTATGACAAACAATGATTAGTCTTTTTTGCTTTTGTCACGTTTGTTGGGGTTTATCTACAATTTTATTGTCTTGAAAATTTGATAGGGCTTAAAATAAGATAATTATGCAAAATGAGCACCTCACATGCATCAACAATAAAATATTATTCCGTACTCGCCTTATAATTTTGGCCGTGATTATTTAACTGTATAGAAATAAAATGTCTATTAGGAAGCTTGTGGAAATATGAATTTGTGGATCGTTTGAACTGGCATAGGTTGAATATTTTAGCTAGAAGTCAGGGTTCTAAGTTATGGTGTTTAACGCCACTTTCAACAATATTTCAGTTATATCGTGGCAGAAGTCAGGTAAAAGTTCAGATGCTTCATATCTCTCCAACTCATAAATGTTTTATAGAATATTTACAAGATATAATATTTATTTCCAATAATAATGATCCATAATCATCCAACTTAATTAATTGAGTTTCGTATTGTGATGTCCACTACGATTTCCGCATAAACGATATTCAGTTCGCCTTTACCTCCCGTTATTTGTTGGAGGGCTCATGCTTTCTTTACGTTATTTGTATATGTTAGCATATAGTGGTTTTCACCACATATTGTGTTTTTATTTTGTTTTTCTCTTCGTCTTTGTGTCCTATGCTACCAGTTTCTCTGGATTATTCTTTTTTGATTGCCCCTTCCATATTCTCTAAAGTTTAATTTTTTTTTTTATACTAAATTCAAATTAAAAAAAGTATGGAACTTGCTCACAAATTGCCTCATTTGATCAGTTTTAGAACATATATAAAAAGTTGATGTGGGAGCATAAATGCAGTTGTACTGCATATCGATACTAACCTGTGCTGTTTCAGGTCTGACATGTGTTTCTGATATAGTATATTCGTTTTCCTTTTTGTTTTCATAGTGTTTGCTTAGTTCTGTCCCTCTTTTTTTTTTAAATTTAATTTGCAAATATGACCCCTGAGTAACAATACCTCATTTTTACAGCTTCAGCTCATAGGGGCACTTGCCACATATGGTGCTGAATATTGTACAAGTCAGGTTCGTTATTCTTTTTGCCTGTATACGGTATAACCCCCTTTTTGCCCAGTGCTTAATAACTTTGCTATGAGTATGTGTGCTTACTCTGCTTTGTTTTATTTATTTTTATTTACGTCTCTTTTGTTGCTTATTTACATGCTATTGTGTTTATTAGTTTGTACATATGCTTGTATATTATTAATCGGCTAAAGAACCCTTTAAAGCTCATGTTGTTTACTTAATTGTATAAATGTATAGACTTTAAATACAATTTACTTGCTTACAATATGATAAATAAGGGTAATAACAAAATTACCGAACACAGAGTCAGGAAGCAGGAGTTTATGCAATTGTTGACACCATACACTATTATAAAGACAGAATACAGAAGTTTATATAACATTGTTGTCACTATATAAGAGGAAATGATCGCGTTTACATGTGCTAAATCTATAAGAAATGTTGTTAATCTTCATTCAATAGAAACCGCATGGTGTACTGGTTAGCTTGCTCGCTTCGAGTGCGGTAGATCGTGGGTTCGATCGGGTCAAACCAAACTATGAAGTTGTATTTGTTACTTCTCCGCGAAGCCCACAACATTAAGAAAAAGGAACAAAGTCTGGTTGGCTTAGAGTCAGGGCAATGTGTCCAAGTGGTGCGGTGTGATATGTCTATTTGTGGACTGTTGTTTCAGTGAGCCAGCACAATGTGTCCAAGTGGTGCGAGGTGATATGTCTATTTGTGGACTGTTGATTCAGTGAGCCAGCACAATGTGTCCAAGTGGTGCGGGGTGATATGTCTATTTGTGGACTGTTGTTTCAGTGAGCCAGCACAATAATATCCAACTAGGCGTGTTGGTATAGTACAAGGCAGACTTAATCATCATCTCATTGCAAAATAATTTCGCGCCATGATATAGCCGAGAAATTGCTAGGTTGGCGTTAAACAACAATCACTCACTCATTCAACAGAAAATTATAGGTGATATTTTCAAAATATTAGAATTATTTTCTGTTATATCTAGGAAAAATGAATCTGCTAATGATATTGACTGATTCCGGGCCATACATATCACAACATATGTATCGTTGTCCACTTAGATTGTATAATAAATCTATAATGTAAATATTTATAGTGAGGGAAAATATCTGAAACCGCTTTCAAATCATGTTGCATAATTACAGACCCTCTTAATTACAGTGTTGGCGTTTTACATAATGTTAAAGTGAAATGTGATGTAATTGTTATATACATGTATGACGTGCATAACAATGATCGAATATTACCTTTGGTATTAAATGAGCCCGTTTGATAAGTATGTATATCAAACAGTATCCATATAGGATTTTCAAGACAAGTCTAGCCATTCGGTTGTGATTTAATTTATGCATCCATTTAATATTCGTACACATAAAAAAAACCCACCATTTAACAATTCATTATAGATGTGTTTTTAATGTTTGATGACTGATTTTGCGCTTTTATCTGGTTTTAGTTATTTTCTTTAGTTTTGTTTTGCATTTTTCATGAAAAATTGGTTATGGGTATGGTGATTAACGCCACTTTCAACAATCCAACTACCACACGATCACGACCACGACGGCCCCTCCAAATATTGGACCAGTATCATCATTTAAGATATAGTTTAAATATCTTAAATTCCTTTCTTCATTCACGACTTATCCCCAGGTTTGTAACTAGATTAACACGACGGGTGCCACTAATGGAGCAGGAACTGCTTACCCTTCCGGAGCACCTGAGTTCACCCCCGGTTTTTAGTGGGGTTCGTGTTACTCGATCTTTAGTTTTCTATGTAATGTTTTGTAGATCGTTGTTTGTCCTTTTGTTCCTTTTCTTTTGGTCATTGTGTTGTCTGTTTTTCTTCAATATACAGATTCTGATTGCCCCTTTGATATCTTCAGACTTTTCTTAATTTAAATCAAACCTAAAAAAATATATAATAAATATTTAAGTTATTGCTAACTTACAGAGAACAGTATTTCAGCAATATGCATGACAAGTGAGTGAATAATCGAGTGATTGTTGTTTAGCGCCATGTGATCAATTGTTCGGCCTCTTGTGAGACAAGGAACATTGCGAGAACAAGGTACATTTTGATGAAATGATGATAATGATGTCCTCTTTGTAATAGATTAACACGCTTAGTTGAACTTTTATAGTGCTAGTTCATTGATACAACAGTCCAAGTGTAAGCATGTCGCTCCATTCTGACATTATTAGCCTACCAGACTGTACTTTTTCTCCTTAAAGTTACGGGACTATCATAAAAGCAACAAATACCACAAAATATTGTTTTTTGGTTTGAACCGACCGATGTTCGATTTTCCGCAGTCGAGACGAGCACGCAAATCTTTACATGACAGATGCAGTTTATATGCATCACAACACCAAATTTACAAACAATAATCATGTAGGAAAATATATTACCACAGTTAAGCAGAAAATGTAGCCGAACAACCACACCTAAATAATGAGCTGCTGCAAGTTGTATTCTACGTGCATGGTGCCTGTAACCCCCCAATTCACGAGCCACTCGTTGTTGTACCTACGAGCGAGCTGCATTTTTGATTCGTCCAGTAAAACAGATACCACTTGTAGGAGTTGTACCTCCAAGAGGAGAAACTAAAACAGTAAGAGAGTGATTATTGTCTTACGCCAATTCAGCACTTTTTCTCAGTTATATTATGGCGAGAACCAATGAGATGATGATGTCTGCTTTGTACGTACTAGACCAACACAATTAGCTGGATATTTACAATACTAACTTACTGAAACAACAATCCGTGCATAGACAATCCGCGCATAGACAATCCACGCATAGACAATCCACGCATAGACATATCGCTTCATGTTATCCTGATTCCGAGTCAACTAGTTTCTGCTCTTTCTCCTAAACGTTACGTGATTAGCAAAGAAGTAATAAATGTCAATTTTATAATCCTTGGTTTGATACGACCGGTTCTCGAACCCACGATCTACCGCACTCGAGGCAAGCACATTTATTACACCACCGATACTCTTGACACTAAGTCAGTAATTAAGACATACAAATGACTCGACAGTACTCATGTACCAGGATTCCCCTGATCTGTTGTAGATTTAGTTAAATACACATGTACTTTACGTCATCTATACATCTCATACTAATTAAATTTACATGTTTGTTGGTTTTTAGTTCAATTGCCAGAACATGAAAATCAAAACAGGACGTCTAAATTTGTATTAATTGCAAAGTTTAAAAAAAATGTCTTTTTTTGTCATAAAAACGCAATCTGCAGTTCATGTTCTATTTAAATCCATGGTCTGTAAACGACAAACGTCACGTAGCTGTCGTCTTAATAATTAGGACGATATGACTGTGCTACTATTTTATGTGCAGTAAGAGTTCGTTAACTGAAATAATCGAAATGCACTTTATTGATAAATATAATTGGTTAATCACGAATTGCCATGTATTCGTCAATATTCTAAACTCCTTGGTTAAGGTGATAACAGATATTTCAGTGTAATCCTGTAATTATTCTTCTAAAAAATGTTTAAAGATATTACATCCTTTAATAATATTCTTAATTAATAAATATGATTTGACACTGGGGAAAATACGGAAGGGTTAATGACCGATCGGTTCAAAAGTTACTGACTTCTGACTTCCTGTCTATTGCAATTGACGTGTATTCCGGTGGCCACTAGTTGAGCAGGAACTGCTTACCCTTCCGGAGCACTTTAGTTGACCCCCGGTTTTTAGTGGGGTTAGTGTTACTAAATCTGTATTTTTATGTGTGATATTGTGTAGATCTTTGTTTGTCTTATTGCCCTCTGTTGGCCATCGTGTTGTCTGTCCATCAATATACGGATTCTGATGACCCCTTTGGTATCTTCAAACCATTACAATTATCCACCGCAAGTATATAGGTTTCCTCTACTAGGATGGGCTTTTTATCTGTCAGTTCGTTATTACTGTCTGGAGTTTCCTCTCAAATAAATCTGGTAGTCACGATTTAATTGAAACATTGCCGAAAGTGAGAAAACGAAAGAGTTTTAAGATACCAAAGGGGTAATGAGAATCCATAAATCGAAGAAGAACAGACAACACAACGGTCAATAGGAAAAGGACAAAGGGACAAACAACGATCTACAAAACACTACAGAGAAAACTAAATATAGAGCAACATGAACCCACGGATACGAACTCAGATGCTCCGGAAGGGTTAGTAGTTCCTGTTCCACTAGTGGCACCTGTTGTATTATTCTAGTTACAAAGCCGGTGATAAGTAATAAATGATTGATTGATTGATTGATCGGTGCTTAACGTCCAGTGAGCAATTTTCAGTAGACCGGAAAGTGCTTTCGACAAGTGGAACGAACATTTGTGACACAGATATTCCGCAACGGTTAAGCAAGTCATGGTGGCGATCGTGATGACTTCCACTTAACCAATAGGGTGAATGAGTGATTGTTGTTTAAAGCAAATTCAGCAATTTTTCAGCTATATTATGGCGAGAACAAGTTAATTTTCAATGAGATAATGATGAGGTTCGCTTTGTTCTAGACCAACACGCTGAGTTGGGTTTTTATAGTGCTAACTCATTGAAACAACAGTCCGTGGATAGACATGTCGCTTCACTCGGACACATTATTCTGACTCCGAGCCAACCGGTCTTTGCTTTTTCTCCTTAATTCTGCGTGCTTAGCGGAGAAGCAACAAATACCAAATTCAGTCTTTGGCTTGTCCCGACCGGGGCTCGAACCCACGATCTACCGCACTCGAGGCGAGCACGCTAACCTTTACGCCACCCATGCGGTCTTAACCAATAGGAACCATTAATTCAGTAGCTGCCTTGCTAGCAGCAACCCTAAGTCAAGGAAATCATGACAGGAACTACAAACTCTGGAATGTCGGATCAGCTGAGAGATATATACTCAATGCCCATGTGCTGCTGGATTGTTGCTACATCTAAATGGAAAGCTCACAATTGGAAAATTGAAATCATCTATTTTGTTGTACAGTTTCGTTCGTAAGAGACCATCACATGCAAAAGAGATCTAGCTGTATCTGTGCTATCGGGTAGATGCAATCAACACAATCACCAAATTTGGAATTATTTAGTGAAAGGACATGATCTATATTGCGGAACGTGAAATTAAGGGATTGGACATGCTTCTTTTCTTTTTCCAAACGATAGCATACACCTCCCATTCAATTATTGTCAATCGATATATTTTTGTACCTCATAATCAACTAGTGTCGAATGATCTTATTATACCTCACTGTATAGGAATGTTTATAAAATATGGGTAGACATCATAAATGATATAGTAAATGAAGGAATTTTATTTTGTGAATATTCCTCTCGGACTAGATTGTCATTTCTCTGTTTCTTTGGTATAATAAAACGATTAAACTCATCTTAGGAGATCGCATCTGTATGTTATTCTACCTCACTATATATGCATGTCTTCTATTGGATCATTCATAGTTACTTGACCTTAGATAATTTTTGAAGTGTTCCTTACGAAGAGCAAAGGATCATTTAGAAACCGTATATCGAAGAAGAACAGACAACACAATGGCCAAAAAAAAAATACAAAAGGACAAACAACGATCGACAAAACATGCATATAAAACTAAAGATCGAGTAACACGAACCCCACTAAAAACCGGGGATGAACTCAGGTGCTCCGGAAGGGTAAGTAGTTCCCCTCGTCTGGTAGACAACCTTGTCTACATCGACAACTCCTATTTTGTTTCAACTTAAACGTAACAACAGTATTCATTGTCACCCTCGACAACCCATATTTTATTTCAAAAGATGTGTGAAAATATTATTATTATACCTAGCATAGTAGTTTATTATTATTGTATTAATAAATGGGTGTTTTCATAAGGGACCGGTTATATGTCCAAGGTTAGTCATAATGGCCCAAGGAAGGTTGCATTGGGCCGAGGCAACGCCGTGGTCCAATACAACCTTCCGAGAGCCATTATGGCTTAACCGAGGACATATTACCGGTCCATTATGAAAACACCCATTTCTTAATACTTTTATTTTTATTTCAATTTTAGGTAATCTTCTTTCTTTATGAAGAAGGTCATAATGGACCGGTTTATTATGGTTTTTACCGGTCCATTATGGCCTTCTGTAGGTCATTATGGCCATAATGGACCGGTTAAAGCCATAATAGACCGGCAAAGCATTGTTCTTGCTGTATAAATACAAACCAGTCTGTAGTATTCATAATATAACCTACTGGTTAATAAATAAAAGTAATACGCCAATTTGGATGTTTTACGGAACGAGAGAGACAACCCGGTGAATAATCCAAACATATAATATAGAGGACAAAACATGTTGTCGCCCGGTCTAAACCAGTCTAAGCCCCTCACAACCGGTCCGGTTCAGTAATTGTATTTTCTATGCCGGAAATTATTGTGTTGTCTTCTGCAAAACAAAACATGTGTTTGCTTGCGCATAGTGGTGTCCAATACATTTTGTGTTGTGTTTTTGCTTTGTTTTTCTTCGTCTTTTGTACACTATGTTGCCAATTTCTCTGGATTGTTTTTCTTCGTCTTTTGTACATTATGTTGTCAATTTCTCTGGATTGTTTGTCTTCGTCTTTTGTACACTATGTTGCCAGTTTCTCTGGATTGTTTGTCTTCGTCTTTTGTACACTATGTTGTTGCCAGTTTCTCTGGGTTGTTTTTCTTCGTCTTTTGTAGACTATGATGCCAGTTTCTCTGGATTGTTTTTCTTCGTCTTTTGTACACTATGTTGCCAGTTTCTCTGGATTGTTTGTCTTTTTCTTTTGTACACTATGTTGTTGCCAGTTTCTCTGGATTGTTTTTCTTCGTCTTTTGTACACTATGTTGCCAGTTTCTCTGGATTGTTTTTCTTCGTCTTTTGTACACTATGTTGTTGCCAGTTTTTCTGGATTGTTTGTCTTCGTCTTTTGTACACTATGCTGCCAGTTCCTCTGGATTGTTTTTCTTCGTCTTTTGTACACTATGTTGTTGCCAGTTTCTCTGGATTGTTTTTCTTCGTCTTTTGTACACTATGTTGCCCGTTTCTCTGGATTGTTTTTCTTCGTCTTTTGTACACTATGATGCCAGTTTCTCTGGATTGTTTTTCTTCGGCTTTTGTACACTATGTTGCCAGTTTCTCTGGATTGTTTGTCTTCGTCTTTTGTACAATATGTTGCCAGTTTCGATGGATTGTTTATCTTCGTCTTTTGTACACTATGTTGCCAGTTTCTCTGGATTGCTTTTCTTCGTCTTTTGTACACTATGTTGTTGCCAGTTTCTCTGGATTTTTTCTTCGTCTTTTGTACACTATGTTGCCAGTTTGTCTGGATTTTTCATTTTTGATTGCCCCTAACGTTTATTTATAGAAGTTTCGGAATAATGAAACAGCTACTGCCTTCATATGACGTGAGCATCAATCTCACAACCATAGGGAGGTTGACAACTTTCGAAGTTCACCTCATACGAAGGCAATAATTGTATATTGTCACTCTCGAGAACCCATCTGAGCATCTGAATCGACGTCTGCTTTTAATACAAAATGACGAGGGAAGTAGTAGTAGGCTGTTTCGACAGGTCTTCCGACGATGACATTGTAAAATTGCAAGACACATTGACACAGGAGGGCAATGGCATGTCTATACAACCGTATTTATTTTTCACGGGCCAGGAAATTAACATTTGCATTTTCAGAGGTTAATCTATCTTCTCTACGTTTGAGAGTCTACACAGACGTCGATGCTAGGAAAACAAAAAATGACACTAGATTCTGTATAATTGGTAGATATAGCTGCAGTTGTTTTTCGTTGTACTGCCGAATTGTCGTTTATAAAACATGGGTAGACATCATAAATGATCACCGTCATTATATTTATTCATTGGGTGAATGTTCTCAGATAAAATTGCTAGTTCTCCGTTTGATCGGTATACTAAAACCATTACGGCAATCCCAAGAGGTGGACATCAATATGAAATGTCTAAAACACATAACAACTTTATTTTCAAACTCCTGTCTTAATCATTAATGCATGTTTATTTTATTTTTTTTATTTATTGTATTTGTATGTTTATTTTTTGTGTTATATCCATTTATAGTATTTGTATTGTATCATGATGTGATGAATTATTTATTGTATGCCTATATGTTGTATGATATCGATAAATAAAGATGATAATAATTGTGCTAAATCCCTCGGGAAAACAACCCATCTACGATTGACATTAAGCGATGTCCATTTTCTAATTTACTAATGTAATCTGGAAACAACAAGAGTACATAAATGAAGAGACACATAGTAACTAAATCAGAAAGGAAAATAGAAAGAAGGGGTGATCTTTATACAAAGCACAGCAACAGTACAATAGGTAAAGTTAAAAGGTAAAATATATTTAGGTTTAAAAATTTCAACATCATACACAAGTGTTTACAAATTTCTCGTTAAGTTAAAAATAAAACATAAAACTGCCATCTTTAACTGAAACTTCAATCCACCAATTGTAGCTGCTGAGAACTTTCTCACCAAGGATAGCCCATGAAAGCCATTCAGCTTATTTCCAATGGGGTCCTTTATAAGTATCAGCTTAAAGTTCAAGTGGACATTAAAAGATCAACATGAGCGGGTAGAGGGATTACTTAATTTTAAAATAAGTACATTATCTATGAAAATATATATGTATATATAATTGTCATTATTATGATATGACACGTCTTTCCCGTTCTTCACTGGTATGTATCAGGTGGCACTTCACTTCTTTTTTAAATCTTTGCAAATCATTGATGGATTTGATCGAATCGGGTAGAGAATTCCAATCATGGATTCCATTGTAGTAAAATGTTGTTGATTCGATGCCTTTAATTTTTGGTGTAACATAATTAATCTGACTTGATCTAGTATTATGGGCATGATGTTCATTAATTTTGATGAAATTATTTTTCAAATAAGAAGGACAGGTATC
>MJUT01020951.1:217222-245486 GCA_002080005.1 Gigantidas platifrons | reverse complement strand
CCCTGTGCTTTTAAATGAATTAAGATGACACAATTCCTTATATATAAATTCCTCGGACACAGGACTTATTTCAAGTTATAATCTATTGATATTAACTCTACTATAAAACTGTTGGAAAAGAGTAGAGGTATTTGGAGATGGAGGCAACTTTTCAACAATCTTCGATGCCACGGTTGTGAAAAAATTATTGAAAATGTTTGCGATGTCATTTAAATTATGACAATTTTGACCATCCACCTTCAGAACAACACAAGCATTGTTTGGTTTTTTTTTAACTATAACCTAAAGTTTTCAGCTGTTCCCATAATTTTGTGGGAGCGTTTTTGTTTTCTTCAATTTTATTTGCGACGTATTCTTCTTTAGCCTTTTTTACATTTCTTTGTACCAAATTTCGCAATTTACAGTAATCCAAATATAAATGTTTACTACCTGTTTTTTTATATGATATTAAATATTGATCTCGTTTTCTAATATTATCTAAAATTTCTGAAGTCATCCATGGTTCGGAATTATGTTTAATTTTTATTTCTTTATATGGAGCTATTGAATTTAAAGTTGATTGAAATAATTTTCGAAAAATTTCCCATGCTTGATTTACGTTTCTGCATAGATAGAGTTCCGACCAGTCAGTTTGTTCAAGTTTTTCTATAAAGGCTTCTTGTGTATAATGTTTTAATGATCGTATACGTACAGTACTCTGCTTACCTGTGTGTTCTCTAGTTGTTTTTCTAGTGCAAAAAATGGCAAAATGGTCACTAATTCCAACTTCAATGACACCGGATTGGCAAATCTTTTCACTAGTATTACATAAAATATGGTCTATTAATGAACTACTGGATGATGAAATTCGCGTTGGTTTGGAAATTAATTGTTCCAATGCATACATGTTAAGGATATTCGAGTATTTTTTGTATATATCAGAATTTTTGTTTTTCATACAAATATTAAAATCGCCAAGAATTATGATTTCACACTCCGGTCTTATTTTGTTCAGAATAAGGTCAAACAGTTCCAGAAAATTGTTTTGCTTTGGTGGCCTATAGCAAGTTCCTACTATTATAGGTTTGGATTTAGGTAATAACAACTCTATCCATACAGATTCTAGCTCATCGACTGAGATGTCTTGTACTAAAGTAAAAGAGATGTCATCTCTAATATAAGAGCAAACTCCACCGCCATTTCTAGTTCTATCCTTCCTCACAAGACTGTAATTTTCAATCCAGATTTCTGCATCGGTAACAGAATCGTCGAGCCATGTTTCCGAAATAGATATAACTGCGGCTTTGGTTTTACATGCAATAATTTTTAATTCTGATATTTTTGGGAGCAGTGACCTAGCATTAAGATGAATAAAATGAAGGCCCCTTTGTTTAGAAAATTTAAAATGGTCCGAATCTTCAAATGAAGTTTTGGGTTCAAAATTTTTTTTTTTTCAAAAGACTGATGTTGATCTTCCACAACATTTTTATTTTGATTAAAAGGAAGGGATTTGATTGTACATTGATCGCAAATAAAAGAATTGTGTGCATCATTTTGCGTTTTTTCTTTAGAAATTTGGTTGCTAGTGATATTTGTACATTTTATGTGGGTTTTCTGGTCGCAAATAGAACAGTTGATAGATTTAGAACTTTTTATGACGCCCTTTGAACATTTACTACACGGATATTTTGGATTCCGTTTAGATGGATTTGGCCCTGGATGTGGATGGATATCACCACTTTGTAAGAGAAAGAATAGAAAAAGAGACCCAGTAGAGGTTTTGGAAAAAATGTGCTGACCAGAGTTGACAAAATGCAAACTGAATTACAAAAAGGAATGAAAAAAAAAAACAACACAGAAAAATAATAATAATAAAATGAAGAATAAAAACAAAAACAAAAGCTAAGGTTAAAACAAAAGCAAAAAGTAAATATAAAAATAAAATAACCATAATTTATAATAATGATAAAACAAGTAAACAAAAACGAGGGAAAAAACTTAAACAAAACAAACATTACAAACAAACAATATACAATACAAAAACCAAAGCATAAAACAAAAATAATACCACCACAGATTCCTACAACACGACATTTTACCAAAACCGAAAGTTACATAAGTTGATCTGAAAGGATTTGTAATTCCTATCCATTGATAAGCATCCATCGTGTATTCCTAATTTCTACTAAAGTGGTTTTCACCAGATACTCCGGTTCCCTCCGCCAATAAACTGACCGCCACCATAGAACTGAAATATTGTTGAAAGAGACGTTAGGCACCATAGCTCTAACATTAACCCTACTAAAGCCAGTGGAGGAAACTTAATTCTTAAGATCATACTATTACTATGTCTACAGTGACATTATAATTATATATAATAAGGTTGATACGTGTTGGTATGCTTGAATTATATTACATTTCTGCTGACTAACATTTCAAGATCATTATTGAATTTTTAGTTAGCGCCATAACACGCATAACTACTGGAGACAACAGATGGATTAAATAAAAACAAATCTCCATTGAAAGTTTGATATTTAATCATTGAGTATTGGATGTTAGAATATTACTTCTAGAGAAAACTTATATAAATGACAATATGAGAAAACTCCTATACATTGTGTAAATAACAGTATGAGAAAACTTATATATGAAATATATTAAAAGTTGATGATGGATTAAATAAATACAAATCTCCGTTAAAAGTTGATGCCAAAAAATGTATTTAATCATTGTGTATTGAATGTTGGAATATTACTGAAAGAAAGTTTATATAAATGACAATATGAGAAAACTTATATATATATAAAATATATTAAAAGTTGATATTTAACCATTGTGTATTGGATGTTTGCATATTACTTATGTAGAAAACTTATATAAATGACAACATGAGAAAGTTTGTTGACATAGCAGTATGAAAAAACTTATATAAAATATATCAAAAGTTGATATTTAATCATTGTGTGTTGGATGTTGGAATATTATTTATGTAGAAAAGTTATATAATTGACAATATGAGAAAACGTAGAAAACTTATATAACAACATACATCATCTTACAGAAAAACAAATATAGAACTTGGAAGTGATCACTAGTTTTGTTTACTGTGGTATTACGTTATGATGTTTTAGTACCAGAACACTATGGATAATCAAGGAAGAGATACACCACTTACGAACATTTGTATCAGCCATTCTTCTGAAACAGACATGTATATTCCGGAAAAACGTCGTTGTTTGTGTAATAATAACCTATTAACGAAAAAAGGACAAAACTGTCAAATGTTTAAAATAATTTCTGTGGCAGTTATTCCGATAGTTTTTCTGATAGTACAAAGTTTGTTTAGCATAACGAACGATGTAGAAAGTTTGGCCCAACAAAAATCAGTCCGTGGAGTCATCTCATTTAGTGTGGATATTGGATTTTTAGTTCATTTTTTACAACTAGAGAGAGGAACTACTGCGCTATATATTAGTTCTGGAGGGAACGAAATAGTTTCCACAAATTTAGAAGCTAAACGTTTAAACACCGACATTGCACTGAATTCTTTAGGAGAATGGCTTACTCTTACTTCCCCTATTCATTTCCGGTCACGTGATATATTTCGCGTTCATCTTCAAGACTACAGAGATGGCATTGACGCACTAAATACTACGGCTCAAGCGGCTATCAAATTTTATTCGGACGTTAACAATATCATCATTGATTGGGTAGGATTAACCGTGAAGGATTCCGAAAGTGAATCCACATGGCAATTATTAACAGCGTATCATATGTTATTGTTGAGTAAAGAGCAAGCGGGAGTAGAACGAGCCCTTGGAAGTACATTCTTTGCTGGAGGTTTGCATGTTTTAACCAAATACATAAAACATTGATGAATAAATAGACCATTTGCACATATCCTACTTTGGTTCTAGAATTAAAATTTGGACATGGGTTATTTCCCTTTAAGGCGAGCCAAAGCGGTCCCCTTTCATGCAAAGTTTAATCAAAATAACATATATTTCCCCATAATCTGTTCAAAATTTTAGTGTTATAACAACTTGGGAATTTTAAATTTTCTATAAAAATATCTTCTGAATATTTTACAAGATACCAATTATGAGAAAATTGTACTCAATTCATTGTCGTTGGTATTGCTTTTGCTGGACCGGATACAATTTTACCTTTAGTAATGGAAATAATTCGTATAATAAAAACGTAGATATCAAATTTAGTGCGCACGACGTATAATTTTAGAATTCAATAGTGAATGTGCTGAAGGTGTATTTCGTTTAATTGTTTTTTTTTTACATTTTACTACGTATTGCTGTTTTGTGTTTATATTTCCAAATTTTTGCTTTGTTTTGTCAATTGCTTGATTAACTAATTATTGGTAAGCAAAATCTGCTATTGCAATCGAATGTCATAAAAATAATTAAGAAAAATCTAGATATATATTTTACTACGTACGACGCACTTTCAAAATAACACTCATCGTGCACTCTAAAATGTTATGTCTTTTTAGGAAGGAAAGAAGTATGATAATATGAAGAAGGGCTCCATTTATCAGGACTCAATATCACAAAATTCCAACCGTATATGTGAATCAAAGACAAAAAAAACCAACCAAAATCAACAACAACAAACAACTTAACAAGCAAAAACAAACAAAAAAGAAGAAAAAACCCAAAAAACAAAAACAAAACAAAACATAACAAAAAAAAACAAAACAAAAAACAAAAAAAACAAAAAAAAACCAAAACAAAACAAAGCAAAACAAACAAAACAAAAACAAACAAACAAACAAAAACAAAATCGTTTTAAAGCCATTTTCAAGCAATATTTCAGTTATATCATGGCAGTCGAGGTTGCAACGAATACACTTCAATTCACAAATTTAATTGTTTCACTTTAATATAGTCAATAAGATAAGAATATTTTCAATACAATACATTTCTTAGATACAGTAATCAAAAGTACGTGTCCATTTGTACAGGCCAATAAATATTTTCCTTTACTGTGAACCTGTTTGTCAGTCAAGATCAGTATAGATAGACATGGACAATAAAAACGACAACCGTTCCTGGAATAGCCTTCATCAGGCTCACTCATAATCAAAATATACGTTAGAGAAAACCGAAAGGGCAATCAATAATGGCCACTTCAGAGACACTGGCAACATTGGACACAAAAGTCACTGGACGAAGACAAACAAAGAAAAAGTAAAATAGAGACGAAATCAAAAAACAAAGAACAAAAAAAAACAAAAAATAAACAAAACAAGCAGTTGTTTGACACAAACCCCACCAAAAACACGGCGTGAGCCCAGGTGCTCGATTAGAAAGCAAAATAACTTAGAAGTCTTTGGGAGTTGGTAAACAAAATGTCCCACGGAGGAAGAGAACCTTTGTTTTAATAACAATAGCATTATTTAAGAGCTATACATCTCAATAATAAATATATCGATTAAGCCATATTAGTAACGAAACAGTAACTACAGGGCAAATGGTACCCTCTGAGACTAATATCCAACCAGCAGCGATATCGACATAGTGATAGTAAAGAAAACGTACATATCTAAGTGTGTGCCCACGGCTCGTTTCTGGAATAACCTTCATCAAGAAATATAGACAACTAATAGTTTTATCAGAAGCGTCAGCCTATTATACCCCAAAGGAATAACATCAAATATTATCTTTCAAAAAAAAAAATAAGATAAATTACTGTAACTCCTTTATAATTTTTGAAAGATGATATTACTTCACAAAATATAAAAACAATGTTCCCATTTGAAGGGAACCAATAATGTTCCATTATTACACTAACACTTAATATTATCTGTCAAACTTAATGGAATTTCTGTTACAAACAAAGTCTCTGTGTGCTTCATTATCTGTTAATCTTAGTTTTATTTGTCTGATGTGATGTAAATAGGAAAAAATAAAGCACAAATTCTGATAGTTATTTACAAAATCTACTAAAACAAAAACGTAAACCTCGCAATGGTTCACCCGAGTCTCGTAATGGCTGACTGCTTGACTACTTCTTGGTCATTATCATGTGACTATTGGGATGTTTGTTTATTTAAGTTGTTTGTATAGATAATAAGTTCCGTGTAGAACAAAGTCCAAAGTACGATCTAAATGGCCATGTGATTAAGTATAATTGCAGTTTTAGGTTTTCACTATGACGTAAATAATGTAATAAGAAATTTGAAATTATTTAATCAAAGACCAGCGAACAGGGGAATGAAAATGCACTGATGTTTTAGACAAAATTATGCTTTTTATATTAAAAAAATATTATTTTCTTCAAATTTGATTTCAAGGGAAAACTTATAATTAGATAAACACTATCCTGCCTTGTAAGCTCAATTGTTATGGTAAATATAAAACACCATCGTTGTTAGACATAATAAAGATGTCTTTATACTCTAATGTATAATTATAGGGACATTGACTGTCACTGTCAATTTAGATGATGTTTTCTTTGAAGAAAATCGGAGAAAAACGTTTAATTTTTTGATGTTGCTAAAAGTAATCTTTAGATTATTGTGTTATCAATTACTACTTATTCTTGAGGGATGCAATGTCAAATTGAAATACCGAAATCACTCAATATAGTCTTGTCTGTCTAATATAGAAAACAAAGAAAATCAGGAATGTTCCCCTTTCTCGCGTGACTTTAGTGTCGTCTGGAAAAACATTGAATTGACGTATGTTTGTCGTATTTTTAACACGTGATTTTAATATCGTCTCCGACGTATTGATTTGTCATCTGTTTGCCGTATTTTTTTCCACGTGACTTTAGTATCGTCTCCGAAAACATTGGATTGACATCTGTTTGTCGTATTTTTTCCAAGTGACTTTAGTATCGTCTGCGAAAACATTGAATTGGTATCATTTGGTAGTATTTATCATATTTATTTGTAATTCTGTTTTCTACAGAATAAATTCTCTTTGTTACACCACTATTATAATAGAAACTTATTGATGCATTATTCTTTCATCCGGAGACTCAGATAATAAGTTTATTTTGTCTGGCTTTTCTGGAAGGAATTATCCCTTTACTGGGAGAATAAATTCAATCAGAGATTGTTTTTGATGTGTCCTTTTGGATGATAAATCTATTCTGTTCAATTCAATGTAGATGATGTAATATTAAAAGAAAACGACTCTTAAATAAAAAACCTACATGTTTGAAAACATAATAAGGAAGTAGAAGTGTCCAGAATAAATGCATTACCTATAATTCTATTATGTTTGTTTTGATGAGTTGTTCTGGTAATGTTCACTACATAATATCTCGTTGAGAGAATAACTGTATTTTCTATTCTTTCAAAGCCAAGTGAGCGGTCATGTATAATTAATATGTGTGTTAGTGGTATCGATTTTGCCTCTCTGTCTACGATTTTTTGATGAGATCACATGTACATGGAATTGTTAATTGGAGTGGTATTTTTAATTTTTTTCACAACCTGAAAACCTTTTTAACAGAAAAAATTATATATGAATAATCTTTTGCTGTAATACATTCTGGTATATCCCAAATATATCTGGTATTATGTATCAGTAAAAACAGAACCTTTAGCGAAAAAGGTCAATTTGGGCTTTCCTTATTGTCGAATGCTATTCTTTGTCAAGGATAATCCGTCCGAATAATCATTTAGAATAATTGTGTGTTGAAACTGATGAATTGTACAAGTCAAGTCGATTCAAGCCATTCGAATATCTTTAAAATCTAACCTTTGCAAGAGACGCTCATTGCATATTTTGGCTGGTCTTGACATAGCGTTGTGTAACTTTCTCTCCCAGTTATAAAAATTTCGCCCTTATTTGATTATCCGACAGGTACAAAGATAGATCCCTTATGTGATGCTCTGAGAGGTAGAAAGATATCTATCACCCTGGTTGGATTCTCTGCAGGTTAAGAAAGCACAAATATAGCACCCTTATGCGATTCTCTCAACACTCAGACACATTTGTCAGACAAAGAGTCAATGGGTAGTTGGTACTGGCTCTTTGGTCTTATTCCATAATGTCGCATGTTTAGTTGAGATGCAGCTTATAAATATTTTATAGTCCTTGATTTGAACCGACCGGACATTGAACCAACTGTACTGGAGTGGAACACACTAATCAATACAATACCAATGTAGCCTTATTCCATATTGTCGTTGTAGGTAGTTTTCCAATTGACGATTTGCTATGGTATACAGAGAAGAAAACGCTGGGAGAAGCATACCTAGAAAGGAGTGTACAATATTCGTCCTCTGTAAAGAATCAACTAGACTCGATATACACCTTCACTCAGCTTTCGTCAGAACTAACACAAATGAGACAACAAATACTAAGTAACAATGGATCTACAGCTTCTGTAATATCTGGTATTCTCTGGTTTGATAATATGACATCTTATATAAATATATTAAAACATATCCAGGATAATGTAGCACAGGTATTTATTTGTTGCTATTTTGCTAGATTTTCCTTTGATCCTTATTTTTTCATGATAGAGGCTTAATTACCTACATATTATTAATAGCTGTACGTTAGGAACGGGACAAGTAATCACACAAAAGTCATGATGTATCCTACAATTAGCCTTGAAAAATCTTGAACTTTCAATGTAACTATAACTGACTGACATATCGTCCAATGACAACAAATTAATCATGCAATTTTCAAGATCTTTTGAGAAAAGAATGAAAACATAAATGCGCAAAACTGCAACTTTAGGATGCATGCTGTATACTACACATCTCAAGAACATAAAAACACTCGGCGATCGAATGATGATAGCATAGTTGTTGTCAGTTCTGTATCAAAAAGTGTTTGTAGATACCAAAAGGTAATCAGAATCCATAAATCGAAGAAGGGCAGTCAACACAATAGCCAAAAGAAAAGTGACAAAAGGATAAACAACAATCTACAAAGCACTATACAGAATTGAGTAACACGAACATATTTAAAAATCGGGGTGAAAGCAGGTGCTCCGGAAGGATAAGAAGTTCCCTACTCCACTAGTGGCACTAGTCGTGTTACTATAGTTACACACCCGGTGATGTATGAATGAGGAAAGGGCCAAGACGTGCTGACGACAAGTGGAACATATCCGTGGTCCTTTGTGACACTGATATTCCGTAACTGTGTGCAAAGTCATTGTGGCGAATGTAAAAGCCTAACGATTTTCAGTTATATATGATTGACAGTCTCATTTCTCTGGCTATATCTGATTGTTGTCATTTCTGCTGGTCTAACTGTTGCAAATTATGCATGCATAGTTGTTCCTACCATAAGCGATAAATATCACCCATTTTGCCAATAATGTCAATGAATAGGAATTAAAGAATGACGATTGTGTCTTCGTCTTCATCAATGGTAAATTGAATTAACCCTATCAGTCCTTCTAACAAGGAAGTTACTATACCAAGGGTTTCTATTGGTAAAGTTGAAGTGTTGTCAGATCATCTTTAGTTTTCTATGTATTGTTTTGTAGATCGTTGTTTGTCCGTTTGCTCGTTTTTCTTTTGCCATTGTGTTGTCTGTCCTTCTTCGATTTACGGATTCAGATTATTCCTTTGGTTTCGTCAAATTCTTCTTCAGAACTGAAGTTCTGTAAAATGTCCTTTTATGATAAGTTCATTAACTGATAAACAACACTCAATATCAAAACTACATCGTTATATATGGTCGGTTGCATGATTAATTACTGAAAATGACGTTTAATCACATAACCAGGTTCCATATCAATCAATGTACTATCTTTATCAGCACAAATATCAAACATTTTGTAACTGTTTATATTCTAAATTGAATTGTCATGTTATGTGATTTTATTTATTTTTATGTTTTTATTTGAGTTCCTAGAGAGAACTGCTATCAATTTTATATACAAACGCCTTAACAAATATTTTCTTTTTTTTTATTTCAGGAAATTATACTTTCACTAAATGCACACATTTCTGATAAGGAACAAAACTTGATATTAAACGTAGTACAAACAATTGGAGCTATTGTTATGATGCCTATTATTATAATGTTAGTCTACCGTATAACGAAAAAACTACAATCATTTGCCAATTCACTGAAAGACAAAACGCATGCGTTAGAAAGGGAAAGGGAACGATCTGAGCAAATCCTGTACCAGATGTTACCAGTAGAAATAGCTAAGCGTATGATGAAGAAGATGGATATTGTACCAGAGCAATTCGATTCTGTGACAATTTATTTTTCTGATATTGTTGGTTTTACTGCAATATGTTCTAAGAGTACTCCTATGGAAGTTATTCACATGTTAAATTCACTGTACATCCTGATAGACGAACGACTGGAAGCTTTCGATGTATACAAGGTAGAAACTATAGGTAAATTATATACAATTTTATGGATGTGTTAACGGGTTAACGTTGTGCACACTAAATGTGATACAGTCAAACCTGTCTTATGTGGCCTTTTAAGGGAACATTGAAATAGGGCCACTAATGACAAGTTTAATTGATATTAAATGCACTGTGACGGGAAATTGAAATTAAGGTCGCAAAATACAAGTTACTACTTAGTAGAGGTGGTCACTGAATGCATGCTTGAATGTATGTACGTGTTAATTATAATGTACCCCTACATCATTTCACTTAGAAGAGCAATTTGGGACAATATAATTAGCTTAACTCTGCCTCTTTTTATTGAAGTGTCTATACAAAGCAAGGATAGTTGTCATATGTTTAATATTAGTTATATTGGAGATAATGGATAGTCTCGACAAACATTTAAATATTAGATATCATACAAGACCATCGTATGGCATTATAGGGAATCAAAGGTCAACTTAGAACCACAATCTAATTGCAAATACCCTCCCTCTTTCGACATCTGCACGCAACTAACATAATACTTTTCAACAAGATGTTGCTATCTTCCGAAAAATAGTACATTACTGTATTATGTGTTGCGATGTCCGTTAATTTACAATCCAATCAAGCATTCCAATATATCTATTCATAACTTAATACAAAAAAAACCCCACCAGCATTATAACGATCTTGTCTGGAAATAACTTACATGCAATGTATTGTTATCCATAAGGTACTGAGATATTTTGTTAGATATATATATATTTCATTGAAATACTAGTATACAGTTCAAAACTCATGTAATTACTATTAAAAGTAAGTTTCTCCTCCCTCATGCATAGGTGACCTTAGCCGATTTTGGCTATTACAGTTAGTCACTTTGGTTTTCTTTCTTCCAAAATAAAACAAAATATTTGGCTTTGAGTGTACCTGCTGATGATTATTCCAGAAACGCGTCCTGCACACTAAATTTGATATCTATGTTTCTATAGCAAAGCTTAAATCATAAACTTACTTGTGTATTGTTGTAGCTGGCTGTATTGTCGACCATTACTATACCGGTATATCTTAATTACATAATGTAAAAAATATTTTTTCCAGGTGATGCTTATATGGTAGCATCCGGTTTACCTGTACGTAACAAAGACAAACATGTACTGGAGATCGCTTTGCTATCGTTAGATGTAATAACATTAGTCAGTGAATCTAAGGTTCCACATTTACCAGATGAGAGATGGTCAATTAGAATAGGAATAAATACGGGTAAAAACGTCAAACTATTTTGTGTTTGTTTGCGTATAATGGTATCCAACACATATCGTGTTGTGTTTTGCTTTGTTTTTCTTCGTCTTGTGTATCCTATGTTGCCAGTTTCTCTGGATTGCTCATTTGTGATTGCTCCTTTGGTATTTTCTCTAACGTTTATTGTCCATAGAAACCTGCTAATTCTGGAATAATATATATTTTAGTTGCTATGGAAATCAATATCCGAAGCAGAAACAATATTAGTTCTCCTATGACGGTGGAAGACATGTGTCCTCTGTTTCGGATATTGCATAGAAAAAAAATTAATTGATCCTGTTTATTTTTGCATAGAAGACTTAATCTTGATTGGCTACTTGACATAGCATAGCTTGATAAAATTCACATGCGACATATTTCCTGTTATGACACTCCTGCTAAAATACTTCGGCGTAATGTTGAAAGCAAATGCTAATGAAGTAATAGAAATGTATATTAATTTATTATTTAATGTCTTTTATTCGGTAAGTAATTACAGTTTTTTGAATGTATCAATGTTTTGATGGAGCCGCCTTAGTCTCGATTGTATGTAGCTACTGGTCGTTGGAGTTATAATTACCTATTCGATCAGTAGATATCACCACTTAACGTAGTTTTACTCCAGTTTCCTCCACCAATAAAACGCACCGCCACGATATAGCTAAACTATTGTTGACAGTGGCGTTAAACACAATAACCCTAACCCAATGTTTTGACATCAAGTAGTCATTCAAATAAAGATTAACAAATTCTAATTCAAATACTCAGCTTAGTTATTAACTACACAATATTTATTTTCATTTACCTATTTTTGCCTTTTCTTGTTGGGTATATATAATAACTATTTTAATGTCTAACATACAATTCATATCATTGATATTTAGACTAATAAACCATAATGATTGCCGATGAGACAATATACAACCTAAATTATCTGTAGTGAGTACAGCACCATCTGAAATATGGTTGTGCTTTATGGTTTATGGTGCTTAACGTCACTTTCAACACTATTTCAGTTATATCGTGGCGGAAGAAAATCAATGACCTGTCGAAATCAATGACAAGCTTTATCATGTAGACTAATGAACCTTCATGATTGGTGATAAGACAATATAAAACCTAGAGTATCAGTAAAATAGAAATAATAAAAAGAATAAAGATTCTCTATAGCGGGTACAACCCCATCCGACATGTAGAAATGCAGTAGAGGAAATATTTTGCAATTCCTAACGAAATCCACTAACCGTCAAGTTTACAGTTGTTTTTACTTATAGATAAATAAACCATGTTGAAATTAAGTTACTGCTAAATTTTTTAATTGTGTTGGTATTTCAATTCTAGCAACTCAATGAAGCTAAATGATAATAAAATGGTAAAATAAATCAGTATGCAGCATGTAGCAATGACACAAGCGTTAATTGGAAACAACCGAAAGACGACATTTTACAGAAGTCAAGATCTTAGTATTTAAAAAAAAAAAAAAAAGAAACAGAACGAAGATTTAGATGTTTGTATGCAGTACGGCTCTGTGTACATATATGAAATCAGTCAGGCATGGTGTCCATAATTTGTCTAGCAATACCCATGAAATGAAAATCAAACGTTTCTTTTGGATATTTATCAACATATTTGACCAAAAATTTGATAATTCGTGAACAAAACTTAGTATTTTGTCTGCAGTGGCCAGATGAAATAACAATTGTAGTAGACCAGCAAAAATTATTGGGGTCAAGCAACTGACTGTGAACATGAAATATACAATATTTTAGTAGCCACCCGCCGTACTGTTTCAAAAATGTCCAAGTTCTAGTGGTGTTCGCCTACTTGGTCTCTGTTAAGTTTTATTCCTGCTCTTCAATCAGTCAGATTCAATATTTAAAATAATTAAATACGATTTTTTTAGGACCAGTAGTGGCGGGTGTAGTAGGTACGAAAATGCCTCGTTATTGTTTGTTTGGTGATACTGTAAATGTTGCATCGAGAATGGAATCCTCAGCTAAACGTAAGTACAATTTGTATATATACATTTGTAATGTACGTACGCAAGCTAGCGTAGGCGACCATAATGGATTTGAGCGAGCCCGTTTAGGCCTTTTGCTTTTATTGCTCTCTAATAGTTTTAAATTATTTGGCTTTCAAGATTTTCGTTTTTGAGCGTACCCGATGAAGATTATTCCAGTAACGTCATGTGATGAAGGTTATTCCAGTAACGTCACGTGATGAAGATTATTCCAGTAACGTCACGTGATGAAGGTTATTCCAGTAACGTCACGTGATGAAGATTATTCCAGAAATGCTTCGTGCGCACTAAATTTTATATCTATGTTTCTATTTTTATTAGTAATATCCTGACCATTCTGGTATCATAACAATCTTAACTTCTCGGCCATTCTCGCTACCCTGCAAATGACCTCGTATGCATTAGGCGTATAAATCGTACTACTTTTCACATGTCAGTTACATGAAAGTTTGATAAAGTTATATCTTAAACAATTTTCTAAATTTCAATTATTTTCATGGATAAAAGTTAAAGTTTTAATTAGTTTTGCATGATTACAGATTTTACTTAGTAAGTCTTCCATATTGGATTTTCGTAGACTATATTTTTGTGGGGCTTATATATAATTAACTTCCGGCAAACAATTTAAGAAGAATTTCTACTATCTGCATACGAGGTTATTTGCAGGGTAGCGAGAATGGCCGAGTAGTTACGATTGGTATCATAATAGATTACAAAACATCGGCTAGTTGAAAGTGACAATACCTTTTGTAATCACACGGACCTGCAATTTATTTTAAGTGATACGTCAAACGCGGTTTTCACAGCTACAGATAGCGTTACATTATGTACAATGTTCAATGTCATATCGGTCTTTATTATAATGCTGTTCACCCAGTTATAGGTGAGGGTTGGCAATTTACTCGCATGTGAAAGCATTTGCATGATCGCATCATTTTCCACTATAAGGGGAGGGTACGGTCCATAAAACTTGCTTAACCCGTACAAATCCGGGATGTTGCCTCTTTCTACGAATTGTCTATTTTATTTCTTTCCTTTTTCGGCAGTGTAGTATTGTTTTTTCTCTTTATGTTTTTTTTTTAAACATTCGTTACTTTTATTGTGAGGTAAAACTAACATGAAGAGTTTTGCATGATGTCTCATTTCCATCCTCCTAATTGAGCAAGTGGAAATCTTCTTAAGTCATTTATCCTATCGTTCATTGGTTGACATATCGGTGCAGACACTACGGATCGTCCTACGTAGCATTATGACATCAAAACTCATTAAAGATAATGAAGTTGTCTTGTCGTGTTTCCTTTTTACCATTAATGATGTTCAGTGTCTATCTACAGTGGTCTATTCATCCGGTAAAGTTATGAAGTACAATTATAAATCTTCATCTATTGGACTGGGGTGTGTATATTGTAAAATTAGTACATTATTAATAATCAGATGAACAAAGCATAAAATTAAACAAGTCTATAAAAACATTAGACATCCGTAATTCTCAGACAAAATGGCAGACTTTATTATAGGGATGGGTCATAATTTGATGATAATAAACTTTGCTATCAAGATGATATTATTTACAATTGGAGTAGGTCGCTCGCTTCACGAATGAAGTATTTTCAATATTATTCATAATAATATGTTTGCCAAGCAGACCAGAACTACAGATAAAAGATGGCCAACTGTGTGTTATATGACATGATTGAAATAAGTGAGACTCATTGGTAAACGATGTCATAAGCCAAGCCTTAAACTAGGTTAACTTTCCTCATTCATGATTTATCACCGGGTTTGTAACTAGAGCAATACGATGGGTGCCTATAGTAGAGCAGGAACTGTTTACCCTTCCGGAGCACATGAGTTCAACTCCAGTTATTATTGGGTCCTTTAGCTTTCTATGTTGTGTTTTAGAGATCGTTGTTTCTCCTTTTGTCTGTATTCTTTTTGCCATTGTGTTTTACGGATTCTGATTACTCCTTTGTTATCTTCAAACTCTTCTTATCTTTCTTTTGTATTGCAGCATATATGATTCAACTATCATCAAGTACATACGACGCCCTGTCTGTCTTTCCTGGTTTTGTGGTACGTGAGAGAGGTGACATGACTATAAAGGTACCAGTATATAAAGTTGTTTTGTAATTATGAAATGTACCATTACCATTATTAATTCAATCAGTTAATTCCATAAACATTTATTCATCCGCCATAATATAATGATCAAGTATTAAATATTAATAGGTGGAAAGGCCCTGGAGGCATCGTAAATCTAACTTGTTCTCACCAAAATATAGCTGAAAATTTGCTCACTTTGCACGCACTCACTCACTCACTCACTCACTCTGACTAAATACTATTATATAATATTAACTGATTACCCTTGATCCAATTTCATATATATATATTTCTTAAATTATATTAATTATAACGAATTTACATGAAAAGCATGCTTCCTGGTTATTTATAGCAGTTATCAGTGTCCGGAAAACTTCGGAAAATCAACCGACTTATAATTAGGTGTGTTAATGGCGATTTTTCCAACAGACATTCGAATTCGTTTCACTAATTACGACATTATAGCATATTTTCAAAACCTGGCTTCTTGTTCAGAACATTTTATTACTATAAAACATCAAATATTGGCAACTTTTAATATGAACAAAAAAAAACCAATTTGAGCTACTGTATGTCTTTAATGTAATCATATTTGGTGGATGCGTTTTCCAACGGACAATCGGCATTCTTAAGGCATATTCTTGTCAACTTACTCTTTTAATCGTATCAAGTACACTTCACACGCGTACTTCTCCAGATAAATGAAAAGAAGCCAGTGCGATCCTGTATAAAGTCTGGCTGATATGAACAAATGAACTAGTGGGAGAGAAGAGGAGCCCAGTTTATACTTTGAAATTTATAACATGAATGAAAAATACGTCAACCATGCATACCAAACAGGTTGTCTATCTAAACCTCGAGCATGCTGATACATATGACAACCTCTGTGTCACCAAGATTACATATATTATACATAATGTTTAAGAGTAGAGTGTTCGTCATAACACCGTTCTCTCTGTTAGTAGAGTGTTCGTCATAACAACACCGTTCTCTCTGTTAGTAGAGTGTTCGTCATAACAACACCGTTCTCTCTGTTAGTAGAGTGTTCGTCATAACAACACCGTTCTCTCTGTTAGTAGAGTGTTCGTCATAACAACACCGTTCTCTCTGTTAGTAGAGTGTTCGTCATAACAACACCGTTCTCTCTGTTAGTAGAGTGTTCGTCATAACAACACCGTTCTCTCTGTTAGTAGAGTGTTCGTCATAACAACACCGTTCTCTCTGTTTTGTGTGAGGGTTGACATTTTACTCACATGTCAGAAATACTATATCTTTAAGGGATGAGGCTAAGGACCATAAAACTAGCTTAACTCCGCCACTATTTATTGAAGTACCTTTACCAAGCTAGGAAAGTAAGTGGTCATATATTTTGTTAAGTGTATTAATTATGTCTCTTTCTTCGGTTTTTCTACATTTTGGATAGTTCCGATGGTATTTTGTGTATTTCATTTTATTATAAGTTTTATATTCATTTTGAGTCCATCGTGGTCGCAATCGTATGGTAGCTGGATTTACATTTACATTTACAGTCAGTGTCTATCACCACTAACATTGTGCGTTCGAATCCTACTCAGACGGGAGTACTCGATATAGCAAGATAGGTTGGTGGTTTTCTCCGGGTACTCTGGTTTCCTCCACCAATAAAACTGGCCGTCACGATATAACTGAAATAGTGTTGAGAGTGGCGTTAAACACCATAACCCTAAACCCAACTCTAACCTTTATATTCATTTTATTTCAGGGTAAGGGAGTGATGACGACATACTGGCTTTTGGGATATAACAACAATTCAAGTTCAAAAAGAGTGAATAATGGAATTAAAGAGTGTGACGAAATTTTTGAATGACTAAAGAATCAACGAAGAGCTCAACGCATCAATTCATGTCCGTCCAGTCTTGTTGACGTAATTGAAGATTATAGTTATTACTTATCAAAAATTACATTTTGCAGAATGGTTACAAACTAAATTTTATAGATGTTATTTAACAATATTTTACATGTTTTTATTGCTCAATTGGATTGGACTTCCATATAAAGGAGAATGATATTATATACAGCAAATATATATATTTTAAATTATTGCACTAATTGTTTTAAATATATAATTGATCAAGTATGAGACTAGTAAACGTGGAGGAAGACCATGTTTCCCTAGCTTTTCCACAATTTCCCGCCAAATACCCTTGTTATTTATATTTTAAACATTGTATTGATATTGTGTTTATCCTGTATTAATTCGCATTAATCCATCGACGATTATATTGTATTTTATATTAAATAAGAAAATCATACAATAATCCGTTTTTGGTCTTTTTTTCCTATTTTCTGTCAACAGGAAGTGAAGTGAAATTATTTAGAACAAGATTACCAGAGCTCCAAATGTAAACCACATGAAAGAAGTACCAGAAAGGCTTTACTAGGTCAATGGCTAAAATAACACTGACGTTTGTTTGACCCCATTATTATAAAGTTCATGAGTAGGAGACTTAGAAGCTGAAAGGAGGAGGAAGTCCTATTATATTTCTTTAATAATGTTTTGAGTTCAGTGTTGTGATATCCGTTAAGATATTCGTCTTAAAACGATGTTAGATTCATTTTGGTTTAAACATATTTTATTGATGAATTACATATTACATTTTTTTTTCACAATACAATATAGCATATGATTCAGAAACAAGCGTAACGCTAAATATTAATCCGTTTCCTAAAAAAAAACACATGAAAAATTTCAAATAGTCATTAAAACATACTCAATTCATTTAAATAACTGAAAGGTAAAGGAAGAAGAAGAAAAAAAAGAAGGAAATTGTAAGTTGCACTCTAGACAGAAAATCACATGATGTATCTGAGTTTTATGAATTATAAAAATCGTTTACTTTGTGAAATATATGTATGCACTGTCGTAAAAACAATAATATTTGAATTGATATCAAGGTCTGGACTGCCAAATAATAGNTATGTTTTTTATTATACTGAATGCCTAATAATTCAAGTGTGCATTATGTTATTGGGACAATTGTTAAAAAAATAAAAAGTCATAAATTAAGATAGTTTACTTACATTAACAACAACAAAAAAACATCAAATTTAGCAAGATAATAACCTAATGTTTATAACAATTAATGTATTATGTTAATAGTATATTTTGATAAATATTATCACATGTTTGCTTCTATATTCTGACTATTGCATAAATAATTTTCAAGCCAATGTATTCTTTCTCATTTTGAAAACACATGAAAATTTACAGTGCAGTTGTTGTTTGAAATGTTTGGCATTAAATTTTAATACTGTTCAATACTTATCAATCTTAAATTCAATATTGTAAATAAAAATATATCATTCTTGCACATTCATGCTCTAAAAAGCGCACGAATTAAAATTTCGCGAAATGTTGTTGACAAATTTGGAACATTAACAACATGACGTCATATGAAGACTTCCAGTTTAAAATGTAAAGGTCAGGCGTCATTTGGCTTCGTGTACACTTCAATTTATTTCATTAATTCAGAGATATTATCCTCCGTAATGTCAACAAACGCCATGACGAGCATTTGACGTTTGTTGTCGTCTGGTGATGTCGGAAATGATGAGGAAATAAGAACGGGTAAACCTCGACCGGAGCGGGTGTTAATTTGTCTGGATCGGCAAACTTCGGGCTCAGCGGGTGTTAATCTTAGGCATTAACACCCGTTGCTAATATTATCACATGTTGCTAGGGATGGGCGGTGCTTATGAAAGGTTAGTGAAAATTAACAAATGCCGCTTGTCCAATGAAATGAATGGATAACGTAAGAAATTTGCATAAAGTATAATAATAAAACATACTCAATTCATTTAAATAACTGAAAGGTAAAGGAATAAGAAGAAAAAAAAGAAGGAAATTGTAAGTTGTACTCTAGAAAGAAAATCACATGATGTATCTGAGTTTTATGAATTATAAAAATCGTTTACTTTGTGAAATATATGTATGCACTGTCGTAAAAACAATAATATTTGAATTGATATCAAGGTCTGGACTGCCAAATAATAGTAAATTTTCCGAAGGACGAATGTTCAGTAGCTGCAATAGCTTTCGAAAAAGACTATTTCGTTGAAGAGTATATTTCGGACATTTAAATAAATAATGATGTGTAGATTCAATCTCCCCACAAACACAATTAGGACTATCAATAATATTTTTATATACAAATGTTCGTTTAGAGAACTACTTCTCATACGAAGACGAGCGTGTAATATTTGTGTCAGTCTTGGACCGTAATAATAATATTTAGGTACATTACCATGATCAACACTAGAAGTAAGTCTAGATTTGAGAATGCTAAGGGATGGACAGTCTTTTATTTCTGGCGGTAGATAATTCCATAATTTTAAAGTAGATGGTAGAAAATAATTAGCATAGAGTGATGTTCGGGTTCTTGGCAACGGAAACGCATTATTATATCTGGTGTTGTATGTGTGCACATCCTGAAAGTGGTTAGGAATCAACGTCGATAAAGATGTCGGAGTTAAGTCATTTTGCATTAGATTCATCTTTACCCCAGTCGTTTGAAAAAGGCATAATTTCTTATTTGTGTCATTTAAAGTTATTTATAGTGGTGTCCAAGAAGGCTTGACTATGTGAGTAGTATGGCGGGTGTTCTATAAGAAACATGAATTGCTTACCTTTCATGAGCACCTAGATTCACACCCTTTCATTTTGTTGAGTCGGTTTTACTCATATTTTTAGTTTCTGTGTTTTTATTGTTTTTGCTATGTGTGTCTTCTTTCTGGTTCTTGTGTCAATTGTTGAGTTTGTCTCTAGATTTTACATTCCTGATTGGACTTTCGGTTTTCTCTAACCTTTATTTTTACCATTTCTGTGTCGAATACTTTAGCAATGTTTACTTTTTATGAAAGTTATAAAGCTACAACGGACCAACGAAGTAAATTGTTTATTACCCTTTACGAATTAGCTATATACAAAATGTACTGAAATAAAAACTGGCATCCTCATTGAATTCAAATTTGGAAAACGTAGACGGCAGATTGACTGAGGAAGCTATGGAGGGCAGATACTGACATACGGAAAAGAGCGGGCATATACTGATTGGTAAGCCATTTCAATGGTATATATCGGTGTAGTATTGACTGTTGTAGCAATGAAAATTAGTTTAAGTTGTCATTTATTTTATTGGTGATGGAAGCGAATTTGTGCTGGTTTGTATCGTTTGTTTATATCTGTATTACATGTACCGTTGGAGATCCAATATTCGTAACAAGGGATGGTAGATATTGACTGGTGTAACTATAACTACTGTCTAGTGTAACAATGGATGGTAGTAACAACAACAATTATGTGTACATTTGAGAGTAGACATGTTTCAGAATATGGCAATGTCTTAGAAACAACGTCTTCAAACACAGTAATGTCTAACACTGCATCGAATGGGTTAGGTTTGACTGACCCATTGTCATTTTAACATCCCCACCAGCCAAAAAATATTAGTATATCGAAACTGTCATTTGGAAAGCCTTTAGAATATAATTTGCATTAAAATATGTTTGAGAGAGATAAAACGTTTAATGAAAAATACATCATGCACATCGGATATTCAAGTTTATAATGAGTTACAAACTACATGTGGTCTGAGAGATATCTTAAACTACAGCTCCGTAAACATGGCAGGAAATTGTTTTCATTTCAATTTATTGAAGCCAGCTTTCTTATAATTAATACAGTTTCGTAACTTTATTGATCTAGATTCTTAGACGCTTACATATAAAAAGGTAATATAACTGATTTAACGGCTTGTAGATATAACATGTTTCAATAATTAGTAAATCAAAATTGCAGGACACGTCGTTTAATTAAATGTGATAAATAAACAATAAACCAGGAAGAAAACCAGAATAGCAAAACTGGGTTCTATTCAAGAGTGTCTCGGCCGCTCGGTAGTCAGTGCTTCGTTTCTCTCATGGTTTAGTAGATATATTAATAAATGGAATTTATAGTTCTTGCATAATATAATTGATTAAAACTTAAGTCAATGTCCTCAGGCATTGGTAATTTTTGTCGATTGTTGCTACAGAGACGTGCAAAAAGTATTCGTCACCTTCGATTTTTTTTACTATCACATTTAAAAAAAAAAAATTCTAAAGCTATCTCTGGGCAGATTTTTATGAAATTCATTTCAAGACACACAGAATTCGTTGAATTCTATCTGTTTATCTAATAGTTTTTTTTGTCTGCATGGTTTTTATTTACTGGTGATTTAATCACAAATGTTGATTTTTTTCCGATTTTACTGTTGTTAAAATATATAGCAAATTTGACGTCAGAAAACAAAAATTGTCTTTAAATCATAAGAAAATAAAGACAATCTAACGGAAAATCATGCTAAAAGAATCAAATAATCTTTAAATGTTTCTGCTTCTTCTGGTGCAAAAATTATTAACATCCGGTTAGAAATGACTCCACAATAATTGTTTTGAAACATGTGGTTTAATATGAAATATATAGCGTAAATTCGAGGATGACGAATACTTATGGCAATTAATGATACTGCTTAGACCATTCGGTGTACTTGCTTCCAAAGACCTAAAAATTGTTTGCTTGGCAATTATGAGTATACCAGATGCAATTTATTACAGAAACTTGTCGTACGTACTAATTTGACAATATTTACATGTTTATTACCAACACTATATGGTCAAAAGATAGTATATATTTCGCAAATCAGGTCATTGTCGGGATTCCTGCTGCTGGGCGGATGATACACTAGGGTAATAATAGTCCATCAGTGATGACAATAAAAACCCAGAATATCTCTAATTTAGTACGCGCAATGCTTTTCTTGAACCATCGTCATCACATATGCTCTATCACTCTTGTCACTTATTTACGTCATGAACTTATGCGAACTGTAAGTTATTTTACGCGATTAAACGTTTTAGAGAAAACCGAAGGTGCAATCAAGAATGGACAATCCAGATATACTGGTAACATTGGGTTCACAAAACACAGGAGAAGACAAACAAAACAATGCAAAAACAGAAAACTAAGACGATGAGCAACACGAATCCCACCATAAATAAAAGCAATGATCAATCAATCTAATTAGTTAATCAATGCCTGAAAAATATGTGCGGTTTCGTTCAATATTGACCAGACACAAAGGTAATCTGATTATCTAATACAGCAAAGACACACATGTAATCAGAAGTTCGGGATACAGCACAGATACAAAGGGAAAGGGGTATGAAAACAGCACAGACATAAAGGCTAACGAAACCAAAATAACAAATGATCTGTCATCGCAAACTACCACAAAGCAGGAATTAAAACCTCTGACTATGTAAGGGCTATTATCTTCTGGTCCACAAAGGTAGGACTGAATAAGAATGTATTGTATGGTATGCTGCCACTCTGTAAATTGAATGCAGTAAAAGGGTTGGCTTTTTACAGACTGAAGTACAAGATATCAATAAAACTAATGTTACAAACAAATGTTGCAATCTAGATGATCTTGATTGAACTCAGAACACTGTTAACGTTGGTTTGAAAACAAATCGCGTAATTATTTGTTTAAATTGCCGCATATTTATCTCTAACTGACAAACAACATATCATATTAGATATCAAATATATGGCCTTGCTTGATTATTGGTTACTTGATTAAAATAGCGCCGTGATGTTATGGTACTATACGACAATAAAACACCAGTGGAATACTTTAGACAATCATCAATGTCTGGTGGAATTGCTTTGTATTTGCTTAAAGTAAGCAAATCACGACCTAAAGGGCCTTCTGTCAATAAATATTCTTTTCATTCCTTTTTTGTCTGTGTACCACGACTTGTGTTATAATTAGACATCAATCAGTGATGTATGGTTAGCTTTATTGTGTTTTCTATAGCTTGTCCATCTTAAACTTTGAAGCGTGTTGTCAGATAATTAACAGTATTAATTACGTGTATAATTACATAGTTAAGTATATTGTTTATGTTAGACAATAAAGCATGGTGGTTATCATGTATTGTGATATCGTATACCACAGGACCGGATACAGAGTGTTATTGGGAGAGGGAGAGTAGGCACACATTTTATAATCGATCAGAATAAGGTCTCCAGAGTGTTCTGGACACATTTTCCAGCTATATTAAGACAAAAACAATTCACTCTGATACATTTTTTTGATTCCGAGGCAACCTGTCTATTTTCGTACTTCTTAAAACTGTTTGCTTAGCCGGGAAACGCCTAATACAAATTTTATAGTCTTTTGTTTGACACAAGCGAATCTTGTACCCTTGATCTCGAGGTGATAAGTGTGACCTTTAATCCACCGATGCGGTAGTGTTTGAAATTGAGCAATATATTTGATCTTTATTACAGAATTGATAAATTAATTAAAACATTAATAAAAAAAATATGACAATGAAATCTACCGGGTTCTTAATAAACAATCCTGGTTGGGTTTTAACGGAAGTAATTATTTATTTAATTGATATTTCTTGACCATCCGTAACTGCACGTGAAATAAAGTTTTGAGCGGCATTTTGACAATTAACAGGAATGAAGAAAAACAACTTCAAAAGAATTGTTGTCCGACCTGTTGCTGACATTAACAGAAGATGAAATAAACAACATCAAAGGCGCTACAACTGGGTTAATTAAGAAAATGACATATATAAGTTCAGGAAATATACTTAATGAAAAAGCAACAATACACATATAAGTTCATAACAAAGACAAGAACATGTTATATAGTAATTAGTGTTGGGCTGTAAAAAAAAAGAAGAAAAAATACCATTTAAAGTAATTAAATCTAACTAATTAAATTAACCTGGATGAAATGAAAAGCAAAACAATAAAAATATCACTCTGTCAGAGCAACTCCAATATCCAATAGAAAACTCGTAGAGAAAAGTACATTTGATACCTCTAACACACATATAGATGATTCGTCATTTTTCTGGCTTGGTGTAGGCACTTCAGTATAAGGTGGCGTTGTTAAACTAGTACTATGGGCCCCAAACCTTAGTGTAATGATGCCGTCATGCAATTGTTTTCCAAATGTGAGTAAAATTGCAACTCTCACATAATACAAAATAATGAAAAACATACATTTATGTAAAATATATCTAGACTTAAGACTAAATATAATATCTATGGCAAATATACGTGGAAATGTTTTCTTGTTTATTGTCTGAAATAACAATACTAGCTGTCGTCTATATTTAAAATTCTCTACAATTTTCTTTTCATGTTAATTGTGTTATCTTATGTAAAACGCTTCCATTGAACATTCATTTTCAACATTCGGAAATACATAATGTAATTTCCCTTGATATACTAAATGTACTACATCAACTTTCTTCTTTAATTGACCTTTAGGGGTCGTGATCTTATGGTAGTTAGATTGACAACTACCTATGCAATCAGTTTCTTTCATCATTGAAATTGTGAGTTCGAATCCCGTTCATGGCGAGGTGTACCCGAAACAAAATTAAGTGATACAGTTTGTCAGTGACTTCCGACAGGTCGTTGGTTTTCCTCGGGTACTCCGGTTTCCCCCACCAATATAATTGACCAACAACCCTAACTCTAATTGTCCTTTAAAAAAACGGCAGTAGTATATATATATACGAGGCATTTGCATAAAAGAATAATCTTTTTTTCATTTATAGTTCTATATTTCTATAAATATCTTAAGATCGTAATAACTTGAATTGTGGATGATACAAAATCACAGATTAACAATGTGTGCATAATACGACAGAAATATTTGATTTGATTTAGATTTTTGGTGTTCTAACGCCACTTTCAGCAATATTTCAGCTATATCATGGCGACCAGTTTTAGTGGTGGAGGAAGCCGGATTACCCGGAGAGAACCACTGACCATGGGCAAGCAACTGGTAAAACGAAAGAAAGAAAAAAACAGAGAGCAACAATGATAACTATTGTGTTAACATAGAACCACCAAAAGAAAGCTGAACAGCATTACACCACTAAACGTGTCGTGTCCTCTACATTTGATATCTACGTTTTTATCAAAACACTAAACAATGAAATGACACAATAAATATACTAACATTTCAGCAATGATAATTCGTAGTATTTCTTAAACAGAATTATGAAATATATATTTCTTGACCTGACTATGTGTAACACGGCGGGTGTCATATAATAAAATAGAACTGCCTATCCTTAGCGAGCACCTATGTTCATCCTAGGTTTTTGCATATGTGTTGTTTATCTTTTAAGTTGGCTGTGTTTTTTGTTTTGTTTTGTTTTTTGTTTGTTTGTTTTTTGTTTGTTTGTTTGTCTTTGTATGCACTGTTCCTGTATCTCTGGATCGTCCATTCTTGATTATCCTCTTCGTTTATTCATACTGATAGCTGTTGAAACATTATCTAACAGAGACAAATTGACGCTAAGATGCCAATTTAACTACAGATCTTTGACATTGAATTTGGAACATTTTGTGCTTCTTTATCTAGCTACGTTTTTCCCTATTTCTAAGAAGAGTTTGAAGATACCAAAGAGGCTATAAGAATCCTGCTACACTAGTGGCGCCCATCGTGTTGCTCTAGTTAAATTCCTGGTGATAAGTGATGAATGAGGAAAGGACCTAAATATCGAAATAAACAACGGGATTTGGGTTTACTTCTACATATGCCAAATAAAAACGTGTAGATTCGATTCCTGCAAATAGAGAAGTGTATCTGATAGAACTTTATGTCATACAGTTTGTCAGTGACTTGCTGCAGCTCGGTGGATTTTCAGGTTGCCTCTAACAATTACACTGACCAGCACGCTATGACGAATATATTGGTGAATTTTTATAGTTTATATTGGTCACTTCCTGTTTTAAAAATAAGTAAACAAAGCAGTTGCTTTATTAAGTATATTTATCTATTATAATTTGATAATTATTGTCATAAATAAAACAAACAAATCAATAATGGACGGAATGATCACGTGAGTATGGACGGTATGATCACGTGAGGATGTACGCCATGATCACGTGACTAACATGAAATATATATATATATACAGTTAGGCTTAGCATAATTCACATACATGACTGATTTTGATGTTTGGAATACAAATTCAATATATTCTGGAAAAAATAGAATAATCTTTTATTGCAGAAATTGAGCGAGATGTAATATGAAATAGTGAAAATCAAAATTGTTCAATCTTTTGAAGAAAAACAAGAAAGAAATGCTTCAATATAAAAAAGTATTGGCCAAAAAATGAAAATAAACTACAATTCTCATAATGACAAAATACTTTTCTTGTACAGCTCCTTTTCGTTGTTTAGAAGTATAATGTTTACGTTAGGTTTAAAATCAATAGATAAAACACTTCTATGATATTTTTCTATTTAAAACATATTCAATCAATCGTTTGCAAATGTCTTCTCTGAATATAAGGAATGTTTGCGCCTACGACTTGTTCGTGGACGTATATCACCCAAGACGTCTCTGTTTCTCTGTGCTATCTCTTCTGTTAACCCTTTAACCTATATAATAGCAATGATAATTTATAAATCTAGAAACAATGCCTTAGTTATTATATTTATTTATAATAGACAGTTAATAAACACAATGCGGGTAGTGCATTGTACATGGTGAATAAACACAGTGTATATATTAATAGTGGATAAACATATTTTATGTCGAAAGTGAAAAAAAGCAAAGTGTATATAGTTAATAAACAGAGTGGATGTTGATAGTGCATCGTATATAGTGAATAAACATAGTGTATGCAGATAGTGGATAAATATATTCATTAATAGACCATATTTTATGTAATACTAGTGAAAAGATTTGCCAATCCGGTGTCATTGAAGTTGGAATTAGTGACCATTTTGCAATTTTTTGCACTAGAAAAACAACTAGAGAACACACAGGTAAGCAGTATACGATCATTAAAACATTATACACAAGAAGCCTTTATAGAAAAACTTGAACACACTGACTGGTCGGAACTCTATCTATGCAGAAACGTAAATCAAGCATGGGAAATTTTTCGAAAATTATTTCAATCAACTTTAAATTCAATAGCTCCATATAAAGAAATAAAAATTAAACAGAATTCCGAACCATGGATGACTTCAGAAATTTTAGATAATATTAGAAAACGAGATCAATATTTAATATCATATAAAAAAACAGGTAGTAAACATTTATATTTGGATTACTGTAAATTGCGAAATTTGGTACAAAGAAATGTAAAAAAGGCTAAAGAAGAATACGTCGCAAATAAAATTGAAGAAAACAAAAACGCTCCGAAAAAATTATGGGAACAGCTGAAAACTTTAGGTTATTGTTCAAAACAAAAAAACAATGCTTGTGTTGTTCTGAAGGTGGATGGTCAAAATTATCATAATTTAAATGACATCGCAAACATTTTCAATAATTTTTTCACAACCGTGGCATCGAAGCTTGTTGAAAAGTTGCCTCCATCTCCAAATATATTCCACGTAGCCTCTACTCTTTTCCAACAGTTTTATAGTAGAGTTAATATCAATAGATTACAACTTGAAATAAGTC
>MJUT01020951.1:191812-215143 GCA_002080005.1 Gigantidas platifrons | reverse complement strand
AGGATTACAGATTTTTCCACCACTGGTTCAGCGGGGTTAAAACGTAATAATGGGAGAAAACACATTATCTATAGTAAATAAACATAGAGCATGCAGATAGTAGATAAACATATTGTATTCCAATAGTGGAAAAACATATGTCACATGTATATAGTGAATAATCACAGTGTATATAGATATAGATTAAGAATACAATGGTCATAACTCCATACATGAATAAGTATCTAGCAAATAAAACAAGAATTGAACAAAAAATAAAACATAAACAAAATTGGATCTACACAATCGGCCAAAACATGTTGGAGACTGTATCGAAAGAGGCTTATCAATCAATCAATCAATCAATCAATCAATCAAAACAATTATCCTCTGTTTTTACATGGTTCAAATATCTGCAAATTATGAGACAATTATATTCAAATTCGTTGCCTTATCCATTGCTCGAACGGGCACTAACTATTTTGCCCATGTAAGGGAAATAACTCGTTTGTAAAAGATATAAAACCACGTAATTTTAGAATCAGGTCGGTAATGTGAAAAATGTCTATCGTGTCATTAGCTTATTGTCATTACTACAAAGTAGACAAACATGTTTACCCGTCCTACAGCACTAATATGATAATAATTTATCATGTATGTGACAACTTTCATTACCGGTATTATGTTGCATGTCGGTAAGAAATTGTTTTATGCATACTACAATTAGCAGGTAAATTTCACTTTAATTTGTGTTTGTTTTTGTTTATTATCCGGATTGTAATGTTTTTTGTACTTTCCCCTGTTATTGTTTATTCAACCTTTACCTTTTTGTACGTGATAATGGGAACACGCCCAGGTTTTTGTAAGGATTATGCAGTTGAGGTTGAATTACATCATCATTGTTATCCTGGTTTTATTTCAACATCGTTACTCTAAAGCTATAATAACACTATTTAAAATGATAGCGATGTTAAAAAGCACACTAAAAAATATTATGAAAATGTAGCCACTGATGAAAAAAGTCAACAAAAACATAAGCATAAAAGACAAAAAAATATTTTCATGTATTTCTCTGTATGCGTGCAAACAATAATTTAATGTGAATCCTAACTTTATGAGGATAAATGTTTGTTTTGCATGCTTACGAATTCAGAGAGAATATTAGCTAATTATTTTGCTTGTTGTCCGGAACCGAAGCATTAGTTCTACAATTCACAAAATTTACTAAAGTACGATCGCGAGTTCAAATACGTTACGATGTATTCTACCTATTATTGTTACTATAGCGACGTGATATAGAAGAAATCACTCTGTATACAACTTCTCATAGTATTGACGTTTGCAATCATATTAGCAATATATACAAGTCGATTATATACAATTACAGACTTCGGTCAATATTATTTTACAGGTCAATAAAAACTCATATTGACTTATACAAAAGTCTGTAATTGTTTTATTGGATATACTATAAGGCTTATTATACCATTATTTATTGACTTCTAAACTTTACTTAGCTAAAGTACGGATATTTACAGTCATTATGTAATAAAATCAATTATATACATCCATAGCTAGCCTTTAGTGGATAACGGACTATTTATACTTAAGGAACAAGTGAAATGAAAGGGTTACGGGTATTGGTGTTTAACGCCATTTCCAAAAATATTTCATGGCGGTCAGCTTTATTGGTAGAGGAAACCGGAGTGCCCGGAGAAAACCACTGACCTGTCACATAATGTTGTATCGAGTACACCTCGCTTGCGCGGGATTCGAACTCACAACATCAGTGGTGATTGGCACTGATTGCAAAGGTAGTTGTAAATCCAACTACAATACGATCATGACCACGACGTCCCCTGTGTAATGAAAAAAAAATCATATTTGTTTGTACGATATTAATCTACTTTCGTGTCATTTATATAACGTGATTAATATATAAGAATAACAATTTGCTTATTGTATTTTATTGATCATCACTCATTTAGGGTTAAGAGTTGCAATCTTTCCCGTCTTACCGTATTTCACGCTTTGCAAACGTATCATTGGCGCAAATGAGTTGTGGCGCAAAAGGACGCAAAACTGGCGCAAACGGATATCTCCTTTCCCCGCAGACATTCATTTTTCTCAAAAGTTTCCGTGGGACGCATATGTTTATATTCTTTAATATAAAGAGAAGGGACGATAATATTTTATCGGATTCACTTTCTGAACCGCTCCCAATTGATCAATAATTTTACACGATCTGGATAGCTATTGCCATTAAAATATAAAATGTTGTTAATTGATAGTATATGTTATTGTATTAATGCTATTGTCTCAAGTCATTAATGCATGTAATATTTTGAAAATCAGAATCAAAACATATGAATGAAAATAACCACTAGCTATATGTTAAACAAATCTAGCTAAATTACAGCATATATTTTAATTACTGTGTTCAACATTTTCCTAGTTCTTCCCATGTAAGAACCTCCTTAGTTAACCCTCTAACCTGAAATAATGTGGTTCCAAAAAACTATCAATAATATCATTTATAAGGAATAATATTTTAATGTGATGGTGATAGACGGTTACTCTATTAATTCTAAAAAATCTAATTATCAATATATCAGCATAAAGGGCAGAATTGCAATTGAAATTGAAAGAAAAATGAGAACTTGACAAGATTTAATCAGGACAGCGGTAAAGCTAAATATAAGTAAAACCAGACCAGACCACAATTCTAATAGAGAATAGAACACCAGTACAATTCGAACATACCAAAGATTCGAGCATATGGCCTGTTCAATTAAAGCAATCATATTATATACACACACCGATAGCCAATTAAAACAAAAGAACACAAACTTTGAAAAGCAATACGGATTCTCACAAAGTATTGCACGGGAGTTTCTCATAGATTGTATTGCAAGCACGTGTGCAATCAGTTGAGACACTAGAATTTCGTATGGATCAATGTTATTCATGATGAAGACGATGGAAATTTTGAAAATATGAGTTATCCTTAATTAAGTAATTTACCAGACAAGAATTGTCCCTGCTCAAAAGGTCAAGGTCAATGTCTAAATTAGCGTTTTAACTGGAATACAAACATAATATAAGCAGGAGAGTCAAGAATATTGTTGCTCGAGAAAGGAAAATTTACAATTGGAAAATCGAGGATATGCATTAACATTTACACTGGTCTGGATGTAAATAAACAGTTCGATAGATCGTAATATTAACCCGGTGTCAGGTATAAAATACCAATGCAGATGGATAAATATCTGAAGTGACCCGATGCATTTCAACGAATTTTAAATTGCCAATGGAGCAGATATGCCTATAAAAGTTTCAATTTTTTACATCATCATTTTATTAGTAGCCAGAAACAGCACCGAATTACAGTAATTGTTTCTTAGAGCTTCAGCTTAATTGACATACATTCATATTAAGATGACAAATCTTAATATAGATTTCAACTCACCCAAACAAAAAAGGTAGCTCCACCAGCGCTAACCATTCGTACTTGATCTAATGTAAAATCTCGTATCAAATCTCGCGCACCTAGTGCAACATCAATTGGAATTTCATCCACTTTAAGCTCTTGGATTTTCCTCTTTATTGCCTCTTTTCCCATTTTACCAAGAGCAATTTGTACGTTCTTCCATTCCTAAAATTTATGTACATTTTGAATTAATCTAACAAAAAGAAAAAGAGAAAAATATTGATTATTGTGTTTATGGTTATTGATTTTTGATGTCACAAGCAACAATATATCAACAATATCGTGACGATCTTCGCAGAAACAGGAAGTGGCAAAAGAAACCCATCCACATGTAGCAAGTTTATCACCGGTAAATATTAGTAAAACAATAGAGTACACATAGACCCGAGCAGAAGTCGGATACACTACTTTATTGGTGAAGGAATTGGATAGCTCGATGTAGCTCTAATTATTATACTATCGCGGTCACCCCCGCTGCTTATTAGAGGTTTATTATCATCTAAAACTTTATACAGTTGAATGTTAGTGATCATTACATTAAAAAAAATGATTTAAAGTAAAAAATCAAAATAATCAGCCATGCATTATTCTATATATGTAACCTATATTTCAATTATGTCTATATTTGTCCATCCAGAGATACACCTAGGTGATACCAATTAAGCCTCAGACCAGTATAACAATCGTCTGACTCCCTTATATCCAGAATATTAATCAGTTGTTATGTTCCAAAAGTATGACAATTGGATTTCCATCATAATATGGCACTATTGCTTAATATCAACAAACCGAAAGTCAAAATGATACTACTGGGACACAGTCATAAACCAGTAAAAAGATATATGGCTATTTAAACTACAAACCTCCGTTTCCTCTTCCCAATGACCTAGTAATAGGAGAGTTGCCATCATAACCCTGTGAACAGCTGGTGGGGGATTTTGGTAGCCTTTGATCTCTGCTATTGTCTTTTGGTCCAATGAGAGAACGGCATGCATAAGTTTTGTGATATTCCTTAATCGCTCCAGCATAGCTTTGGCCATAGCTACTTCCTCGGGTAACCTCTTTTCGGACCCACCACGTTTTGCTTTCGCTAATGCATCTTTAATCAATTGCATGTCTCTAAGCTCTGTTGCTTCTTTAAGTTCTATCAAAATACATATTTACATATAATTTTTATCATGGCCGAATGTTTTTTTTATTGTGTTTAACGCCACTTTCAATATTTCAGTTTTATTTGTGGAGGAAACCGGAGTATCCGGAGAAAACCACCAACCTGTCGCAAGTCACTGACACATTTTATCACATAATGCTGTATCGAGTACACCTCGGCATGACAGGGATTCGAACTCACAACTTTAGCATATTTGTTTTGTTGCTAACCCGTTTAGGCCCTTTGGTTTACTTGCTACTAAAGATATTTTTAATTATTTAACTTTCTAATCTGTTAACTATGAGTGTATCTGAAAAATGTTGCTATGGAAACATGCCGTTCACTAAATTATATATCTACTTTTTATGAGTGTATTTGAAGAATGTTGCTATGGAAACATGACGTTCACTAAATTATATATCTACTTTTTTATGAGTGTATTTGAAGAATGTTGCTATGGAAAAATTATATATCTACTTTTTTATGAGTGTATTTGAAGAATGTTGCTATAGAAACATGACGTTCACTAAATTATATATCTACTTTTTAATGAGTGTATTTGAAGAATGTTGCTATGGAAACATGACGTTCACTAAATTATATATCTACTTTTTTACGAGTGTATTTGAAGAATGTTGCTATGGAAAAATTATATATCTACTTTTTTATGAGTGTATTTGAAGAATGTTGCTATAGAAACATGACGTTCACTAAATTATATATCTACTTTTTTATGAGTGTATTTGAAGAATGTTGCTATGGAAACATGACGTTCACTAAATTAAATATCTACTTTTTAATGAGTGTATTTGAAGAATGTTGCTATGGAAAAATTATATATCTATTTTTTTATGAGTGTATTTGAAGAATGTTGCTATAGAAACATGACGTTCACTAAATTATATATCTACTTTTTTATGAGTGTATTTGAAGAATGTTGCTATAGAAACATGCCGTTCACTAAATTATATATCTACTTTTCTGCTTAATTTCTAAACGAGATCAATGAATGACTAAATCCATTTTCCAAACGCCCTCGTCTGTGTATTTTTCAAACTACACCATTACAGCTCTTCACTTTCAAACAAGCTGAAAGTCACCTTTTGTATAATAACTATGACTCAAGTAAGGTTCATTATAACATTTATCAAGGGTGGGTATTGCTATTAGTAGTGTATGATGTTATTGTGAAAACAACATCTAATATGAATATCAAGTAAATCTTATTGCATTCAAGTAAATATACAAGGACAGTAAGAAATTTTAATAACAGCAAATCGACTTTGGCATATCGAGTGCACCCTTGATAAGTGCTATAATGAACCTTAATACTGTGTTTACATATATATGACGGGTAGGCATTAATTTCGAACAATTTGCAAATGAAATCAATAACAATTACAACACAATATATAATGAAACATATCTGTTTTGAAATTTTAGAATGTTTGGCTTTGCCGTCCAAACTGCGACGAAAAAGGGTCACGTGTCTTGTATGATATATGTGCATAGTATTTAACTAACTGTATCGTGATTCTTCCCTGCAGTCATATCTAGCGTCGTTATCACGGTCATTTTATAATCTTTAATATCTTCATTATCCTTCGTATACTATCATGAAGCACGGATAATAGACAGTTCTTTAGATTCAGAATATTTCCTCTATGTACACATTGTTTATTTTTCTTTATTTTCGCCGTAAATTTGAATAACTTCATCAAATAAATTAACTAATTTTGAATAGGAGCTACTTCTGGCTCAAAATATTGAAACTATATATAAATTTTTAAAAATAATTGGAAATAAAACTAGCTTAACCGCACCAGTTTGTATTGAAGTGCATGCACCAAGTCAGGTTTAGTTTATAATTATTTTATTTGATCAATGATACAAAGAGGATCAGACACAAGTTTTACCAACTTATGGAGTCTTCTCCTATATATACAATCATTATTACATTATATTGAGAATGCACAAGAAAACAGGAAAAATACAATTTTATCATATAACATAGCTGAAAATAGTAAACGAATAAAAAGAAATGAGGAAAAAATAAGTGTGTGAGTGTGTTTGGATGCTGGATGGTGATTGGTTAGTATATTAAACGATTAGAAATCGTTTAGACCTTTTTATGAATGGAAAAACTGAATCAATAAAGCAATATTATCTGCATAACTTAAGGTTTCACTTCCTGGTGTGAGTAGGGGAATATTGATCGATTGAGACAAATCGCTTATGCTGAGAAACAGAACATTTCTTATTTCAGAATATTTGGTACAAACAAAAAAGAAGTGGTTCGCCATGCAAGTGAACTATCATGTACATGTATTTTTGCGTTAGGGTATCAATTTTGTCCCGTCCTACGAATTTGATATTTGAGTTTAGAATTGTTCTGACAGTGTGGTATTTTTTGTTTTACAGTTTATTGTTACTTTCTTTATAGATGTTTTTCCCCTTCAAATTCAGCTCGCTTTATTATTGTCTGACATTCAGTTAGATTTCATTGTCGACGCTTGAATAAAAACATAAAATGTAGTGCGTGCGACCCGTTTCTGGATAAATCCTCATCATCAACGCTCACAATTTGAACATTGTTGCCCTATGACCCGGTCTAAGTTGACCTTTTACCCGGAAATGCTTTACATTTCTACTTCCTAGTTAGTATTCATCGCAACCACTCACTAAATGTTATATTAACATACATGTGTTGAACATTCCATGTCGGTTAATATACAATGACATTATCTAATTACCTCTCCTTGTTTGCACCACTCCAAGTTCAAATTCAGCACTCTCGATATCATTCTTAGCCGTAGGTAGACCCAGTTCTTTTAACTGTTCTAATGCTAATTCAAGATCGATTTCATTTTGATCTTGTATAGCTCTCTTTATCGCCCGCCGCAATTCGTTAGGTACATCTAATTAGAGATACATGATATAATTATATATAATATTCCATTAAGTTTAATTACAATGTAAAGGTATATTCATCTTACGCTTTACCTGATTTTCTACCTTAATTAGGTATATATAGGTATATCGAAATCACAAGTAAGAATGTAGAGTAGTTAGTATGTAGAATCTTATTGTCAACAAAAATATAGGGTTTTAAACCTAGAGAAAAGAACACGGAAAAGTCGGTAGAAATCTGGGCGCTTGAAGACGCACAATAATATGGCGTGCACAATTGTATTGGTATTCAAAATTTCCATTTGTTATGCGGTACGTTCGATTCTCTCTTGTTATTCCTTTCCTTCCTGTAACCGAACCATTTGGAAAGAGTTAGCTAATGGTGTTTTCATATGTTCGTCTTAAATTAAACTGTAGTTAACATATAACAGAGTGTCAACTGATGTCACAATAATTACTGTGCTATCGAGGAAGCCACTGAACTAATGATTACTAGTGGTTAATTTGAAGTCATCACTTCGAAGGTTTTGCGTTCCTCATCACGACTTGCCTTACCGTTACGAAATATATGTGTCTTTCAGTACTTATCACCGGATACTCTACAGGAGTAACTCGACATGCTCCACTGATGGAGTAGAAACAGCCTACCCTTCCGGAGAACCTGAGTTCACTCACTGTTTTAGTTGGGTTCGTGTTGCTCAATTTTTAGTTTTCTGTGTTGTGCTTTGTAAATCATTGTCTTTTTGTCCTTTTTCTTTTGATCATTGTATTCTCTGTTTGTTTTTCGATTTACGGCTTCTGAATACCCCTTTGGCATCTTCAATCATTTCCCAACCTCATGGAAAAACATGCTCGTTTTTTAGAAAGAATTAAAAAAATTCAACAAGTTAAAATATATTACAATCAACATTTTACCTTGACTAAAATCTGGTATATTGTGTTCAGCCCGCTCAGGCTCTGGCTCTGGTTTGGTTTTTGGCTTTACCACTGGTTCCGGTTTTGATTTTTGTGATGATTTTTTACCCTTTTTATATTGTACGACATAGTCATAAAGAACCTCATTTTCTTTTCCTCTGTTCCCCACCAGTCTTAAACCATAGTTTCCAGTTCCAGGGAATCGTACCTTGTAGGTAACTCTATTACCGTTTATTTCCTCTGAAATAAGTCTTTTAGCCATTTCCGCGTGTACATGACTTCCTGATAAATTAAGCGAAAGATCAACATCTCCAGATTTTTCGAATACCAGTTCAAGTTCCTCTTCTTCCGTTTCGATATATCCAGATTTATGAGATAAAGCCTTAAGACCCATGGCATGGAATGCTTCTTTTGCGCCAAGGGTGTCTGAAAAGTTTCTAGGGAAAGGAGAAGTTACTTGTTTTTGCTTAGATGTGATCAAATAATTACAAACATTTTTGGGATCTCTGTCACCCTGTTCATTTGCGTACACTTTAAATGCATATTCTCCGTCCCTAGGTGTAGACAAATTGAATATGATATCACCATTTTCAATTCTGTGAACAACATGATCTGCAACCTCTTCCGGTGAACTACCCCCGCGGATTAATTGCCCCTTTATGTCCATTTTATTCCAATTCTTTCCATTGACAGTGCTAAATTTAACTTCCAATTTACCATCATTTGGCGATACAATTTCGCCGCCGAAGTGACTCATTGGGGCCATACCACATTCAAGAGACGTTCTACCTGGGCCCCAGCCTATCACAGGGCATTCTGGGAAAGGATCAACATCTGTACAATTGGCTCCGGTAAAATCAAATTTATAAACCGCCACCCAGTCATAATCATAGCCTGTATCTTTTATTGTCACATCTTTCCCAACCAGTTCAAACCGAAATACGTCTCTAACTGGTGAACGAACACGAATATGTAAAATATCTGGCTTTTTTCGTTGTAGAAAAACATATCTATCATACCTGAAAAAACGACATATTTTTGCTATTATTAACTTGATTATTTTATCATGAATATTAGAATATGGTTATATAACTTGTACACCACAAATCATATTGTCATGTCATACATAAAATATCATTGATACATTCAATACACTCGTTGACTCCAGTCGGAACTGACGACGCCAGGATCAGAACTGAAGATAACTCTGGTTGATATTGAGGATGCTAACCCTAATCAGAACTTTACGCGGATGTAAAAAGTATATGATTACAGTAAAACAGGATGGGGAGGGGATTGATCCGAATTTAATTTTACCCTATCATGTTCATTTGATCAAATACTAATAATATTTTAACTTTATCAAATACCAACACTATTTTTAACTTTAACTTCATTTGTTTTAATACGTGTCGTTTCCATTAATATTTTTCCACATGTTGCTAAACGATTACAAAACAATTTGCTAAAACTTATTTTTACTTATTTATGTTCATTCAACATTACACACAAATCAGACTAATACACAGACATTACATATACCTTCATTATATAGACATTAGCAATAGGATTTGTAATCACTTCTGCCATATAACATTATTTAAAGTCATTATATAATACTTTTCAAATTAAAATAACTACAGATTATCTGTGGATTAAGAGTAAATTTAATCGATTGAGACAAACACTATCGGTAAAATAAAACAAATAGTTCATTAATGTAACTGTGTATTGTGTAGTTACTTCTGGTATGTACTAAGAAGGGATCTTGATAGCGCTTTAGAAGTTATGAAATTACTGCTATTCATTAAGACTCTTAAAGATATCGATCACTAAATAATATGTTCTTTTTAACACGTTTCATTAGTGTTTATTAATGTAATGCGTTTTGTGTTTCTAATGCTAATGATATTGTAATTATGATTCATACTAAATCACAAGTTGTGACTTTATAGCCTTTAATTAACAATCATGGCAGATTTATCAATTAAGCTAACGTTTTACACATTAGAGTTAACTAAAGTGAATATTTTAACTTTCACGAACAACGATTAAAGGATAAAGACTTGTCTCATTTTCGTATCAGAAAGTTCAGTTGTCATCATCATCTCCTTTCTCTTGTTAAATTCCGGATCCCGGAAGGAACAACCATATTCTTAGATATGCATCGGACGAATTCTTTTAATGAACATTTCAGTTGTTTGTGTTGCAATAAACGTTAGAGAATGCCGAAAGTGCAATAAAAAAAAATGGACAACTGGCAACATAGAGTACACAAGACGAAGATTTACAAAACAAAAACACAACACAATATGTGTTGGACACAACTATACACAAATAACGTAAATAAGGCATGAACAGTCCTACTAACTATGGACCAAATAATTACTTTTGCCAAAATCAGAGATAATCTTTTTTTTTCTTTCAAAAGAACATCTAAGTGCACTCCCTGCAAATAATATTTAATTCCTTATCTGTCGTGGTTGTACTAGTTAATAACAACTTGGAAGTGTGTACATTAATTGCTACATGAAATACCAATCTGTAATTGTAAAAATTAAAAAGCAGAAAGTATAAAAATGATTGACTTGACATATCATTCCATTAGAACAAAGGGCACGGGTGGCTCAATGAGTTAGGTAGCTTGATTACCTAACAACTCAAACAAGCCTATCATCAATACGGCGTGGATTCGCGCCCGGCTTTGTAAATGACAAAAAGGGGCACTCAACTCGCAGCCGCAAATGATAAAGATTACCAGTTGCTTGCCCATGGTCGGTGGTTCTCTCCGGGGACTCCGGCTTATTCCATTACTCAAACAAGTCGTCATGATATAGATGAAAGTGGCGTTAAACACAATAAATCAGATCAACCATCAGTACAAATTTTCTTGCTTACCAGCAAAGGGTTTATCTCATGAACACCAAAGGGTCTAAACAGAACTAAATTTCGATAAAGAATATATCTAATAAACCATATCAGTGCCGAATCACTGACTACTGGACGGGCTATATATACCCTTAGGGACTAATAGTCCTCAAGCACTGACTACTGGACAGGCTATATATACCCTTAGGGACTAATAGTCCTCAAGCACTGACTACTGGACGGGCTATATATACCCGTAGGGACTAATAGTCCTCAAGCACTGACTACTGGACGGTCTATATATACCCTTAGGGACTAATAGTCCTCAAGCACTGACTACTGGACGGGCTATATATACCCTTAGGGACTAATAGTCCTCAGTCAACGGTATCCACACAGTGATGGTAATAAAATCGTAGATATCTAATTTAGTGCGCATGACTCGTTTCTGTAATAAAATTCATCATGTACACTCCGAGTCAAAAGATCAAGTGAATTAAAACAAAGTATGATTAAACGTATGTTATAAAGTATTATCAAAATTCCCTAAAATCCAAAATAATATAAAGTTTCCCTATTGGTTGTCATGGAACATATTGGTTGTCATGGAAAACAACTGGAAATGTTAAAGCAGCTGTACATGCAATGCGCGCAGTTATTTCAATGAGCGACTATACAAATAATATACATACATCTAGCAAATGTCTATAAATTATGTGTTATATTTAACAGGGTGTAATTAACCGGACGTAATATACGTAGGATGTCGGAACCCGTAATCGGTCGCTTGTTCGTTCCATCTCGAGTTGATTTTACTTGTAGCTTTATTTATTGCAGATGACACAATTAATGTGTTTAAAATTATCCATATTTTCCAATAGAAAACGATATATCCACCATGATGAACGATGCGGTAATTTTTGACAAAAACACTTCGAATGTGTTATATGACAGATAGGTTTGTTGGCTGTTACATTTCGGAAGTATTTGGGAGTTTGCTGCATGGCTTAACAGTGTTAATAGGCCAGTTGAAGCAATAGTTGAATTTGTGCTATAAAGAAAGCAAAAGGTAAAAACTAACATCCAGGCGGAACAAAATGGCGTCATATTTCAGTTTCCTACATCCTACGATCTGACGTACATTAACCCTTGCTATTAAAGCTTGTCTATACATTTATTAGTAATATCAGTGTTTAATTGCCAATTGTGAAATAGTTGCTTATGTCTCTATAATTAAAAGGAATATAAAAATGGCATTAATTCATGCTACATAAAAGGTTATTCTTACAATTAGTTATAACAATTTTGTATAGAACTATGACACTTTCCTTCTTTATTATACTAAAATCTCGTCTTGTGTAGCCCACACGAGATTATATGAGGTCAGCTGGCTACATGATATAACTGATATTCGTTTTAGCTAATAATTTGACAACATTATTTTCAAAACAAAGTCGATTCCTTTCGAAAACAGACGCAAAATTTTATTTTTGCTCCTCACAAAACGTTCAATTCTGACACAATAAAATGTATGTTTGATTGGTTGAGTATATTGTTTAGCATTTGAATGTTCCTATGAAACAAATACAAGATGGCCGTCTTGCGTCGTCTATGGCGGATAAATCTTTATGAAATTGATAGTAATAAATTCAATTTGGATTGGCATTTTTTTGCAATATCATAATGTGTGTCATAAATACCGGTACACGTCGATGATTGAAGGCTACATCAGCCAATGATGTATCTAGTAATTAATGGGGTGGTGCCGTTTTGCACCTGTATTGGGATATAAGTTATGTTCATTATTGAGGGCCCTTATGGAACCACTGTTCCGTTAGTTTAATTTGTGTCTAGGTGTTCGATTGGAAAGTCTCTCATTATAAAATGAAAGGTGATACAAAAATAGGTCAACAATTCCGCCAATATAAACGTAAAGTTCATGTTCATATACATCCATGTTCTTTCTAACTAAATGTATAAAGTACATGCATCATTACAATTTAGACAAAAAAGCAAGCATGCTAAACTATCGCTACAACAAAATTATAATAAAGCCATAAAATCATTAACGTCACTTACAATTCATGGTTACTACAAATTAATGTCAAAATGAGTGAATGAAGAAAAACAGATTTATCTACAAATGATTTAGAAAACAATTGTTGTTCAGCGGTACAATTTATATGATGTTCTGGTAAGCACACATACCATGTACATACAGTTAAACCTGTATTAAGAGGTCACCTTTGGGACAAAGGAAAAGTGGCCTTCTAAAACAGGTGACCTCTTAAAAGAGGTTCAATTCATATGAAATCTCCTATGACAGGACAAGAAAAAGGTGATCTTTTAATACAAGTGAATGCTTAATAGAGGTGACTGCATGGGCAGATTTGACTGTATATATAGCTTGAAGCATGGCCAGGATAATTGTATACGAGAACAAATGTTGATGAGTTGACCCCATTATTAGATCAATAATGCATCGTTGTTTGCAAAATATATTAGTAGCTCAAAGAATATTGACAGTGGTACATGTAGTAATTCATACTTTAGCAAGACATTTTCAGCAACTGTATGCTGAAAGCACTAAATGCACACATAGATTTCTCTCGGTTAATTATTCTCATTTTGGGTTATTTTATCATCTGCTCTTTATTATAAGGAGAATATATAGAATTGCTAAATTACATTATTATGCTAAAATATTGGTAATAAGGGACAGCTGAATCCACGCTATTGTCAGTACATATACATAAAGTGACACATAATCGCCGAATTTGTAGTTTCGTGGTTCAATACTATCTACGAAATCCATGAAATTGGTATTGCACGAAAAATAAGGAAGTCAAAATATACGAAATTCTAGTATCTCAATTGATTGCAGAGATTTCAAACGTAAACTTATGAAATGATGTGTTCTGCCATATTAATCAAACTCTTGAATGTATAGATTGCCATGCACTTACATTGTGGAGTAGTGTCAACATCTAGTATTTCTTAGAAATATACATAATTATAAACTACTAAGAAGTAAGCAAATTACCTTGGCAGATTTCCAGAAGCTGAAGACTTTAACCGGAAAAGTAGATACTGAAAATCTAGGTTATTTGCCTTTTCTGTGGGTAGCTGAAACTGTAATTCTATCTCTCCGTCAGACTTTACAACACACTTTTTTGGATAGTCTAAATTCAAATTGAGATTAAAGAAGCGATCCTTTAGAAAGGCTTGAGTCTGAAACTCGTCTTCACTAACTACTTTGGCTTTCAGCTGCCATGCTGGTTCTGCTGGAAAATGTGTGCTTATCATCTGGTCAGGCTCTGTTAAGAAATAATTTTCGTCACAAGAATAGAAAAGCTGTTTATTTAAAACATCACCTTTAACCTCCTCGCCTTTATCAACACATTCCCACTGCGCATCCTCAGAGCCTCCTTCTGCGCATGTACCCCAATAGGCATTAACGAACCTCCAATAGCCATTAATGAGAACAGCGTTCCATTCTCCGTAATGTTGTTCGTCATCTAGATATTCGCCTACGTCATATGTAGAACCTTTTAATCTGCCATGTATAATTATGCATGGAAGCTGCGCAAACCTACAAAATACAATGAATCAAATTTGAACAACAGCCTTCTAATACCGTCCAGTATTCAAATACTAGTATAAGAAATCCATGGTTACCGTCAGTTGTTTTGAGCATATCGCTGTATCAGAGTAATAGTACAATGTTTTGCACACGACTTTTATCTTTCAATGTTTTCTCACAACAGATTTCTGAGTGAGAACTTTTGCAATGTGTGAAAAAAAATTTTAATTTGATATTTTATTTTCACTTAGAAATCAATCAAGACGGTAGCTTCTGTTCCGCATTCATTTATTTGATAAACTGTTCGAATATTAGCCATTGTACTTTCATCTGGTTCTATGTAAGCTCATTTGACTTCAATCCACTTCAAAGTATGTGGAATATACAGAAAAACTTTATAATCACTACTGTTTACACTTGATTATGGAAAGCAAGTATAAACAATGATGGTCAACAATTCTACTAATGCTAACAAAACGTACAACCACCTCTCGCCTCAAGATATTGAACACACGAAAAAAGACCATAACATATGTATCATTTATAATACATTATAGGAGTAAAAAAGACCATAACATATGTATCATTTATAATACATTATAGGAGTAAAAAGAACCGTTTATACTTATAATTCTTCCAGATGATTTTTTTCCCTATTTTGATTATGAAACTGATTTTCAGGCTTGCTTTCAATCGGACACTATTGTAGTTTCCTGTCGACAGCCGCCATATTGTTTATACTGGTTATACAAAAAAGTTCATCGAGATCAAAAACGAAAAAGTACATCGAGCTATGAACGAATCTAAAACAAACACGTGACAGTGCTCTTGTCCAATCAAAATGCACGAACACGATACACATTAATTCTACAAGATTTATTTTATTGTATTCTACCGGCGAATGAGGAAAGGTCACATTTACCTCCGAATAATTTCGAATCTAAAGAGCCAAGTAGTGAACAAGTGTAAATATAATGTGCTCAACAACCATATTGTTATGATACAGGAAAAAAAACTGATTCGCAGAATAAATTCCCTGATTTTAATATATTCATAACTCTGTATTGACTCAAAAATGGATGACTCCACGTTGGATAACGTGTATCTTGCAGGATAATTGTTTGTAGGAGGTTTGTCGTTTGATCATTTTCCATCTTATTTCTGTTAGATTCTATGTTTTTCTGTAGTGTTGTAGCTTTGTCTATTCAGCGTGGCTTTACATTGTACTGGTATGGTAATAAAAACGTAGATATCTAATTTAGTGAACACGACTTATTTCTGGAATAACCTTCATCAGGTATGCTCAATATTAACCTTGTCGTATAAAGAAAGATTTTTGTGAAAATACTGTTATAGGTAAATTAAATGTCATGTTAATATGTGTTCATGAATAAACTCACTCAAAAATTAAACTTCATTTCTGGTAATTTACACTGTCCTTGTGCAATGTCCTCGTCTCGTAAAACTTAATTTAAATTAACAAATTACAGGCGTCAAATATAAATGGACAGTTTTCTTACAATTGATAATCTGATAAGTGGATCACCTGAGTACATGCATGAATTTTAGTGGGGTTAGTGTCTCAATCTTTAGTGTTATGTGTAATGTTTTGTAGATCATTGTTTGTTTTAGTGGGGTTAGTGTCTCAATCTTTAGTGTTATGTGTAATGTTTTGTAGATCATTGTTTGTCCCTTTGTTCTGTTTATTTGGCCATTGAATTGTATGTTCTTCGTCGACGTACGGATTCTAATTACCACTGTGGTATCTTCAAACTCTTTTTAATTGTCCATAAGCTTACACAAATCTTCCTCCCTATATCTTCACATGTTAACCACCTTAATCAAGCACACACTTTAAATGTACATCTATTAAAAAGTTATATCCAAATTGAATGTTCGGTGTGTTCGTATCATTAAAATATAATGTCGTGTTCGATTAAGTATACTTTAGCTTAGCTAATCCATTTGCATGACGCTCAACATTTTTAGTTTTTGCTTGTTTTTCTTTCCATGTCTTTACTTAATATGAAATATGTATATAATATTATATAAGTTCATTTTGTATTTATTCATGTATGTATTGGAGAAGACGCGTACTTGTGTCCTATCCAATTGTTTAGTATAGGACAATAAAATATGCTTAAAGTATAAGTCTTACCGGCAAAGTAGACTGACTAGTTGTGCATAGTTTCCCTTTCTGTGTTTTATTCGCCATAGCTGAAATAATGTATGAGTTTGTGTTGGTTCTCTCTTTGGTATGTCTAGTTGATCTATTGGTTGAGCAGTAATCCATCTGTATATCAATCTTATCTTGGACAGATCGTCGTCATAGCCATTTATTAAATATTCAACTAAGGCTGACAATGGCTGTTTCAATAAACTTTTCGGAGCCTAATAAATAAACAAGAATTATGTATAGTTAGATTATTAAACGGTAATATTTATTCAAAGAAGCAAAATAGAAGTCATATGAACCGGAGATAAACATCAAATAAGAAACAATATGCTTAAATGTTATTAAAAGGGGGAGGGGAGAGTGGAGCGGCGTATACCGTCAGAACAGTCCAATATCTAATCAAAAATCATATAAATAGTTCTTCCATTTTATTGTCGTCTCACACAAAAGATTTTTTCTTTGACATATTTGTTTCCGGAACAAATAATTGATTCAGTTATTTTGTTGATAACGAAGTTTCTCTAATTTTGGGAATTTCGAAGAAAAAAGGGCGAATATGATATTTGACAGGGGAACATAATATTAAAATAGGATCATGATATTGAATCGGGAACATGATCTTTTTTATGCAACAGCCTCGACCATTATATAATTACACAGCAACTGTAATTTACATAAAGTAGGATAATACATTAATTGACTGGCATACCTTAAGTGCTCTCTGGTCTACGTCAGAATATTTGCTGACGTCAAAGATTTGCTGCTTTGTGGTTGGTGGAGGAACAGGTAATGGTAAAGTGTCTATACTATCAAGACTGTCAATAAAACAATGATGTTTTTCTGAGCGTTCAAATGTTGGAACAAGTTGATAAGTGGCAAGAAGTCTTCCTAAATCTGGTGCAACCTGAAATATATTAATTTTAATTATTTCAATTTAGATAACAATTATTTTGATTACACGTTAGAGCATACCGAAGGGGCAATCAAAAATGAACAAACCAGAGAAACTGGCAACATAGGGTACACAAGACAAAGACGAAGAAAAACAAAACAAAAACACAACACAATATATGTTGGACATCACTATACGCAAACAAGTCTCCCTAATTCTGGTGCAACCTGAAATAAAAGATAGCAGGGTCAGCGCAGAATTAATGTTATCATTCATCAATGATTGTGTGAACAGATTTGTAAATTATAANCCAGAGAAACTGGCAACATAGGGTACACAAGACGAAGACAAACAAAACAAAAACAATCCAGAGAAACTGGCAACATAGGATACACAAGACAAAGACGAAGAAAATCAAAACAAAAACACAACACAATATAAGTTGGACATCACTATACGCAAACAAGTCTCCCTAATTCTGGTGCAACCTGAAATAAAAGATAGCAGGGTCAGCGCAGAATTAATGTTATCATTCATCAATGATTGTGTGAACAGATTTGTAAATTATAAAATTAAATTGTACAATAGGATAATGTCTTACACGACAAATGTGGATTCGCGCCCCCGATAATAACTAATTCGGGGTTTAAGGTTTCAAGACAGCTACACATGAACAGATGTTTTATCAGCCAGTTCGTTACTACTATTTCCAAATATACACGATGCTCGGTTTTTCTTTACCTCCAGTTGTTTGTAGGAGGGCTCGTGTCTTATTTACGTTATTTGTGTTTGCTGTAGTATAATGATGTTCAACACACATTGTGTTGTGTTTTTGTGTTGCTGTTCCTCGTCCGCTGTTGTCAGTGTCTCTGGATAGTTCTTTTTTAATTGTCCCTTCGGTATTTGCAAACGTTTTTCACTAACGCTCTAGTCCCATTAAGTCATGTAGGACTGTCCAATTCTATTAGGCTATGAAGTCAAGACATAGCTGCAAGATTGATGACGAGGAACAAAAACCCCAAACCCAACTACAAAGTGTGACAAATGACAAGAAAAAAAACTCCCCAACGATATAAACTGAGAGAGAAAACATTCCCTATTCAAAAATAAAAATGTAGATATCAAATTTAGTGTGCACGGCGCGTTTCTGTAATAACCTTCATCAATGAGACATGTATAGGATGAACAGTGGATATAAACAGGAACAGAGGATTCTTACCATAGACAGGCATCTGGGTTCATACCTGAAGTTATATTTCAGATATATGCCATGATAAACATTTATTGATATCTTATCCCGATATATTTTTTTTTATATCAAAATCATTTAGTGAAAGTGATAATTTCTGACAGAAGACGTGTTTTTTTTTAATATACATAAATATACCTGTCATTTTAGTTTTAGCAAATTGATTGTGCAATTCACTAACAAACTTTATCACATTATGCTATATCAATTGCATCTCGCCATGAGCGGCATTTGAACTCACAACTTTAGTAGTGATAGGCACTGATTGCATATGTAGTTGTGAATCCAACTATCATACAATCATGACTACCATGTCCCAAATATTCATAGGGACGTGCGATATGCCGTTATAAACATCCCAAGGGTATCTTGGATATAGTGATAAATATTCCTAGGGTAATTGTGATATTCCGTAATCAATATTCATAGGGTAAGTTTAATCCATTGCGATTTTAATATTCTTGTGGTACGTTGGATATACCGTGATCAATAGTCATAGAGTACGTGTGATATACTGTGATTTTAATATTCTTGTGGTACGTTCGATATACCGTGATCAATAGTCACAGAGTACGTGTGATATACTGTGATTTTAATATTCTTGTGGTACGTTGGATATACCGTGATCAGTAGTCACAGAGTACGTGTGATATACTGTGATTTTAATATTCTTGTGGTACGTTGGATATACCGTGATCAATAGTCATTGCATTCTCTATCCAGAGTTGTCGTTCCTGCTACGCTACACAACATCTCTGTCAACGCTCATTAAACAAGATTTTTTTTAAATTTAGAAACAGTAAAAAAANTGCTACGCTACACAACATCTCTGTCAACGCTCATTAAACAAGATTTTTTTTAAATTTAGAAACAGTAAAACAATCTACTTAAAATTGTTTTAATTATTGTAAATATCAATAAAGATGAAAATAAATCACTCATTTCAAATCAATTCTCTCTTAAAAATGATTTGTGCTCGTTTTTAACTTTTTAATTTTTACCTCCGCAAAATAGTTCTCCAAGAAGTGGGGGGTAAAATCAATTTTAAGAGAGAATTTATTTGAAATGAGTGATTTATTTTCGTCTTTATTGATATTTACAATAATTAAAACAATTTTAAGTACATTTTTTTTACTGTTTCTAAGTTTTACAAGAATCTTGTAAAATGAGCGTTGACAGAGATGTTGTGTAGCGTAGCAGGAACGACAACTCTGGATAGAGAATGTAGTCATAGAGTACGTGTGATATTCTGTGATTTTAATATTCTTGTGGTACGTTGGATATACCGTGATCAATAGTTATAATCTTTAAATACAAACATAGATCATAAGTAACTTAAATGGTTTATTTATGTAGACTATATGCATGTAGATATAAGTACAATGTATGTTTAAATTCTTTAAATTAATTCTGTCCTTATTAAGAATTGTGTTCAGTAAATCCTCGTCAATGGAGGAATGTGTACGATATCATGTGACAAAGGTCAAATCAACATTAGCTTGCTAGAAAGGCAGAAGATACCACGATGGTAGATCAGCATGGAAAGTCCAACACGTGGACAAGAGATTAGAATAGTAATAAAGGCAAACCACAATGAACATTAATAAACATGAAACAAAATTCAAGATGAGCGCCCACGGACCCCCCCCCCCCTTTNCCCCCTTTTCCCCCACCAACCTCCCATTAATACGAAGAGTTTGAAGATACCAAAGGGGTATTCAGAATCCGTAAATCGAAGAAGAACAGACAACACAATGGCCAAAAGAAAAAGGACAAAAGGACAAACAACGATCTACAACACATTACACATAAAACTAAAGATCTAGTAACACGAACGCCATTAAAACCCAGGGGTGAATTCAGGTGCTTACAAACCCGGTGATAAGTCGTAAATGAAGAGAGGACCGGGATATGCTTACGACAAGTGGTGAAATTTGGTGTTCTGGATAGCTAAAAAGTTCCTGCTCCAACAAGTAACAAAACCAAGAAAAAGACTATATATTCAACCCCGAGACGATACAATTTAGAACGCCGTCAACAGTTGTTTTGGGTAGCATGTCAAGATCTTACTTAATTGCATTATGATAGAACATAAATTGCATTGTCCTTTTTATCTGGTATTGATATGTTATCCTCGTATGTAAAATTAGTATTACATACACCATATTTACAAGATGTATTTTATAAATTTCCCCATTTAAGGTGGTACCATACACTTCAGGTAAAATTTGATCTGCTCGTTTAATTTTCATATTTTTTTTTGCAGTGTGTTTGAATATATCCACTGTAATAAATATCAAAATTTTAACAAATTCCAACCAACAGTCTCAGAGCTATAAATTCACTAGCCACATAACAACTTTTCTCTCTGTGGTTTTGATCACCGAGATGCTTGAAATCTGCATACAAACATCATATGATCAAAACGTTGAACTGTTTTTAAAGAGTTATCTCCCTGTAGTGTATGGTACCCCTTAAATAATAAAATGAAGAAGAAAATAAAATGTCACACTGTCCGAACAGCTACAAAATATAAGAGCAAAATCATAGAAAGAGACAAGATCGATACCCCTATCACACAAATACATGACCGCTCACTTTCCTGGCTTGGTACAGGCACTTTATTAAAAGGTGGCGGGGTTCAACTAGTTTGATGGACTAAAACCTAAATAAGAGTTTCAAATAATATTACTTTCTACTAATGCAAAGTTTAACCTAACTCTAAATTAAAATTACATATTTTAATTGTACCATCTGTCTGATGCAGGCGGATGGTGCCCAAATGTGTTCATCGGATGAGTGTTCTGTAACTCTACAAAAATTCAAGTTCATTCCTGTCACTCTTACATTTTATCGCCAAAGCAGAAAAAAAACTTTTAACAACTCTAATTGTGACTTTAATTGTATGTTTTCTTTATCTATAATGCAAATTTAAATACCATTCGTTTATTTAATCAAAATCAAATGGTTCAATAATAACACCCCTTAATAACTTGTAATACAAGGTTTTTAAATAAGTAGACAATTGAACATTATAATAAAACATTTAAATTTAGATAACAATTATTTTAAATAAACGTTAGAGAAAACCAAAGGGGCCATCAACAATGGACAATCCAGAGAAACTGACAAATAAACGTTAGAGAATACCGAAGGGGCAATCAACAATGGACAATCCAGAGAAACTGGCAAATAAACGTTAGAGAATACCGAAGGGGCAATCAACAATGGACAATCCAGAGAAACAAATAACGTAGCTAATACATGAGCTCTCCTACAAACAGCTGGAGGTAAAGACCGACCAAACAAACACAAATAACGTAGCTAAGACATGAGCCCTCCTACAAACAACTGGAGGTAAAGACGAACCGAACAACGTGTTTATGCGGAAATAGTAACGTGTTATGATATGTTGGGGAGTTTATAATCTTATCTATTTCTAATAGAATGTTTGGTTTAGTTTATGGCGCTTAACGCCACTTTCAACAATGTTTCAGTTATATCGTGGCGGTCAGAAAAACCATCAATCTGTCGCAAGTCACTGACAAATTTATTCACATAATGTTGTATCGAATACACTTCGCATTCAAAGGGGTTTTAACTCACAGCTTTAGTGGTGACATGCACTGATAGCACAAGTAGTTGTAAATCCAACTACCATACGATCACGACCATAACGGTCCCTTACAATAAACCTTTATTCTGACGTTCTGTGAATTATTTTATGCAATTTGATTGGTCCGTAAATATATCGTGATGAAGTTTTTGCAAAATTGCATGCACTGCAGACCGAGTCTCACTGACACTTGTTGACACAAAACCCTTGCCCCGGTCAGGTTAATTTGTATCTGTTGACACAAAACCCTTGACACTGTAGGGTTAATTTGTACCTGTTGACACAAAACCCTTGGCACTGTAGGGTTAATTTGTACCTGTTGACACAGACCCATTGGCACTGTAGGGTTAATTTGTACCTGTTGACACAAAACCCTTGGCACTGTAGGGTTAATTTGTATCTGTTGACACAAAGCCCTTGGCACTGTACATAGGGTTAATGTGTACCTGTTGACACAAAACCCTTGGCACTGTAGGGTTAATTTGTATCTGTTGACACAAAAC
>MJUT01020951.1:148587-167879 GCA_002080005.1 Gigantidas platifrons | reverse complement strand
GCTGAATTCATCCCTTGTTTTTGTAATAAGAGTAACACGACGGAGAAGAAACTCTTCACCTACCAGGAGCAGCTGAATTCATCCCCTGTTTTTGTAATAAGAGTAACACGACGGAGAAGAAACTCTTCACCTATCAGGAGCTGCTGAATTCATCCCCTGTTTTTGTAATAAGAGTATCACGACGGAGAAGAAACTCTTCACCTATCAGGAGCTGCTGAATTCATCCCTTGTTTTTGTAATAAGAGTATCACGACGGAGAAGAAACTCTTCACCTACCAGGAGCAGCTGAATTCATCCCTTGTTTTTGTAATAAGAGTATCATGACGGAGAAGAAACTCTTCACCCATCAGGAGCTGCTGAATTCATCCCTTGTTTTTGTAATAAGAGTAACACGACAGAGAAGAAACTCTTCACCCATTAGGAGCAGCTGAATTCATCCCTGGTTTTTAATGGGGTTCGTGTTGCTCGATCTTTAGTTTTCTGTGTAGTGTTCTGTACACTATTGTCCTTTTTCTTTTGTCCAGTGTATTGTATGTCCTTCTTCATAGGCAGTACCGATAATGTAAGCAATATATAGAGTAAGCTGAGATAAGGTGTTGATGAGGCACCTCCTATTCCACAGCTATTTATGGAGGCATGGTATATATCATCAGCCTGGAATGAATGTTGGGGGATGTGAAGAGCGTGGTGAAATGTTTGTTCTATATTGTATTAAGGTAGCGGTATATGGTGTTTAACACCTTGAACAATATTTTAGTTATATCGTAGTGGCCAGTTTTATTGGTGGAGGAATCCGGAATATTGGAGGAAAACCACCGACCCGCTGCTAGTCACCGACAAACTTTATCTGCATTGTATTAAGATATACATGTAGACATAAATATAATATAAATAAGTTTATTGTTCTTTATATAAAATATATCTACGTCAATACAAATACATAACAAGTTAAATGATAGTATAAAATCAGCAGATTAAAAGTAAAAATAATGTGTCTCTTTAGAGTCAGCATTCATCTTCGTTGATATATTCCCAAAACCGCCACTCATTTGTCTTCTCTATTGTGCCCATACTAAAATATAAATATACATTTGTATTTATACAGGAAATGCATTCAAGTACAATTAAAAAGAGTTTGAAGATACCAAAGGGGCAATCAGAATCCGTATATCGAAGAAGAACAGACAACACAATGGCCAAAAGAAAAAGTACAAAAGGACAAACAACGATCCACAAAACATACATATAAAACTAAAGATCGAGTAACACGAACCCCACTAAAAACCGGGGGTGAACTCTGGGGCTCCGGAAGGGTAGGCAGTTTCTGCTCCACTAGTGACACCTAATTTATGAATTAGTTATGTAAAGATGTAGAATGTGTGTTCAGATTATGCTAGAACATGGCATTTGCTTCACGAATGTGCAGTGTAACTACGAGTAGTTCCTTTATTCACGCTCCTCCCTGGCTGTGCAATCTGTTTTAAGACAAGGTAACAGCAATCTTGTTTTATATCACGTACTAGAGTTACTCGAAAAATCGAGATTACAAGTGCGTCGCCGGTAGTTATTGATAGTCAGACATTTGTTGAACAATTAATAGACAAAATACTAGAAATAAAGATTAGTAGTGCCAGACAAGAATCTGCTATCTAGAGATACTGACCACTTCAAAAATCTAAAGTCCCTAACCCTCTACGATATTAATGCATTAAGTTGTTAAGTTGCTTAAGATGACTGCATTTGTGTAAGCTTTTCACGATTATAACTTAAAATTAACATTAGACGTCTTATGTTCTGACCAGCTTCAAATCGCATGTTTCAATGGTATATATGTGTCATAGCTACATATACAAAAACTATTACATGTTCTACATATACAAAAACTATTACATGTTCTAATGATGTACATTGTATATGTCACAGCTACAAAACTTCTACGGTCGCCATCACGAATTGGTTGGCCGCTATGAAAACATCCATATCTCAAATGACCATGAATCTTTTCCATTTTACATAGATGTTTCTTTCCTCTATTACTGACAAGCCTTTTACCGTACTTGACAATATGAATAACACGGAGCCCATTGTTTCCAGTGTCTCTGGGTTGTCCATTCTTGATTCCCCCTTCGGTTGTCTCCTATGTACGTTTATTTATGATCTGCAAATAACATTTGCTCAATGATATCTGCAACCAAATGTATGTCATAAGACGAACATAGAGTACCAAAGTTAGAAGGGATATACAAGTAAGGAGACGATCAGAATACAATCCATTTATGCAATTTGAGGTGCATACAAGTGTATTGTCGATCCGTAACAGTAAGGGGGCGATCCTGATAAAACCCAGCTCCAACGTTCGAAGGAATATACAAGTACAACTGTGATGATCTGGATAAAACCCAGCTCCAACGTCCAAAGGGATATACAAGTAAACATGCAGGTAAACAAAGAGCTCGGACAACACGAATTCCAGCAAAAGACGAGAGGATATGCATCTCCCGGCCCACTAATTGTACCTGTCGTGAATTGTTAAAAATAATAAATTACTGATTATCATCTTGATTTATTGGTATAACTTATTTTCATGCTTTTATTTCTTTGTTATTGCTTTCTACGTGTGTATTTCTCTGATATTTTATTTATCCCCTGTCAAGTTATACTGGTACCTGCTTTCACACATAAGTAATTACTGGTACCAGGAACACAGAAGGAGTTACTGTCACATGGTTTCGTCTCACAAAGTCCAGCTATAGCCTAAAACAATATGAACAATAACATTTTTTTTTCAAATGTTGTTTTCTATATATTTGACAATGATTGAATTTCGTTCAACAGAAGCAGATGGCTATTTATAAGTCTCCGATGGCACTCAGCATGAACTGTTGGAACCGCATTGATGGTGTAATGTACGGCATACTTGTCTCGAGTGCGGTTCGAGCCACGATCAGGTCAAACAAAAAACAATATAATTGGTATTTCTTGCTTCTCCGCATTAAGGAAAAGACTAAAGAATTGTTGACACGAAATCAGAATAATATGGCCGAGTGGAACGACATCTTTATCCGTGGACTGTAGTGTCAGTGAACTTGCACTACAGAAACCCAATTCAGTGTGTTGGTATAGTACAAAGCGGATATTGTCATTATGTCATAATATTGCAACTTGTTCTTGCCATGACATAGCTGGAAAATATGTTCTCTTAGCGTTAAACAGCCCCCCCCAACTGTTGGAAACCCAAAAGTATATTGTGGTGTAGAATCAAAATAGCAACACCTACAGCAAAGCACATATTATGTCTCATATTGTCCACCAACTTTTCTTGGGGTGGGGTAGGGTATCTAACAATGGACTTACAATGTATTGTCTATGCATAAAAACCATATGATTAGATAGTAGATATTATGTAGATGACGATAAAATGTTGTCATAGCAGATTGTGAACATTTTGTATCTGTGTCACAAATGACAACGGATATGTTCCGTTTTTCGTAATCGCAATACGGTCCTTTCCTCATTCATGACCTATCATCGGGTCTGTAACAAGAGTAACACGATGGGTGCCACATGTGGAGCAGGAACTGCTTACCCTTCCGGTTTTTAGTTGGGTTCGTGTTATCTTTATTTTTTTATGCAGTGTTTTGTAGATCATCTTTGTCCTTTTTCTTTTGACCATTGTGTTGTTGGTCCTTCGATTTCCGGCTTCTGGTTACCCCTTTGGTATCTTCAGACTTTTGACCATTGCGTTGTTTGTTCTTCTATTTCCGGCTTCTGGTTACCCCTTTGGTATCTTCAGACTTTTGACTATTGTGTTGTTTGTCCTTCTATTTCCGGCTTCTGGTTACCCCTTTGGTATCTTCAGACTTTTGACCATTGTGTTGTTTGTTCTTCTATTTCCGGCTTCTGATTACCCCTTTGGTATCTTCAGACTTTTGACCATTATGTTGTTTGTCCTTCTATTTCCGGCTTCTGATTACCCCTTTGGTATCTTCAGACTTTTGACCATTGTGTTGTTTGTTCTTCTTCTATTTCCGGCTTCTGGTTACCCCTTTGGTATCTTCAGACTTTTGACCATTGTGTTGTTTGTCCTTCTATTTCCGGCTTCTGGTTACCCTTTTGGTATCTTCAGACTTTTGACCATTGTGTTGTTTGTCCGTCCTCTATTTCCGGCTTCTGGTTACCCCTTTGGTATCTTCAGACTTTTGACCATTGTGTTGTTTGTTCTTCTATTTCCGACTTCTGATTACCCCTTTGGTATCTTCAGACTTTTGACCATTGTGTTGTTTGTTCTTCTATTTCCGGCTTCTGATTACCCCTTTGGTATCTTAGATTTCCGGCTTCTGATTACCCCTTTGGTATCTTAGATTTACGGCTTCTGATTACCCCTTTGGTATCTTAGATTTCCGGCTTCTGATTACCCCTTTGGTATCCTAGATTTCCGGCTTCTGATTACCCCTTTGATATCTTAGATTTCCGGCTTCTGATTACCCCTTTGGTATCTTAGATTTCCGGCTTCTGATTACTCCTTTGGTATCTTCAGACTTTTCATACCAACAAAATAAAATTAACGTCAGTTTAACGTTTACACATGTGTATGATTGTTTCATATCGCTTCCGATTTTCACTATCCTGTTTATGCTCTTTGTAGGACACGATAATTACAAATACTTGGCTTTTCGCTCTTTTGGCTGGAGCAATCCTGGTTAGCATTATTCGAGAAAAAATAGACATCTAAGTTTCAATTAACTAATCTACTGTAATAAGTGCTTTGCATATTTTCTCTATTTGCTCTCTTCTTCGCACCACCGGGGCTATTTTATCACGAACATACCCACATGTATGATAACTCTCCAGTAAACTAAGGGCTGCATAATCTAATTTCTTAATTGTATCATGGAACATACAACAAAGTGAATATAAGATGGGTTTTTTTTCGGAATATAAATTTCCTTTTAAAAACCAATTAATTAAAAATAATTTTAAAAAATCGGAATATTTTATTTAAAAAACCAATCAATTAGAAATAATGTTGTCGATATATTTGATTTAAAAAAAATAAACAATTAATTAAAAATAATGTTGTCGGGATATTTCCTTTTCTTTCTTTTTTTCTTCAAAGAATCAATTAATTAAAAAAAAAATAACATCACATACCGTGTTCCAGTTACTAATGTCAGAGTAGACATAACCTGTTTCTGGTACCACTGTACTGCTTACTCTCTGGTCAACGAAGAAACATGTGTTGTTGTCTAATCTAAAGTTAATGGCTTCACATCTGTACAATATAAATAAAAAAGAACTATAACACAATAGCGAATTTGTATCAAGAATAACACGTCGGGTGCCACTTGTGAAGCAGGAATTGTTTATCCTTCCAGAGCACATGAGTTCACCCCGTTTTTTAATGGGTTTCTTGTTGCTCAATGTTTAGTTTTCTGTGTAATATTTTGTCAACCATTGTTTGCCTTTTTGTCCTCTTTCTTTTAGCCATTGTATTGTCTGCTTCCTTCTTCAAAATACGGGGGCCCGGATAGCTCAATGAGTTAGGTCGCTGGATCTAACAACTCATACAAGCCTATCACCAATACGGCGTGAGTTCGCACCCGGCTTTGTAAATTACAAAAAAGGGTGCACTCGACTCGCAACCGCAAGTGATAAAGTTTACCAGTTGCTTGCCCATGGTCGGTGGTTCTCTCCGTGTACTCCGGCTTCCTTCACCACTAAAACTGGTCGCCATGATATAGCTGAAATATTGTTGACAGTGGCGTTAAACACCAAAATTAAAGAAAAATCAAATCAAAATACGGCTTCTGGTCACCCCTTTGATATCTTAAAACTGTTCTTAGCCCTTTAGTCATCTAATTATATATTGTTGTATCGGAAGCTCTGGTCACTTTTATTTGATCTCTCTGTTTCCACGGCATGATGTGATATGTAAAACGCTTCGCTGGTTTCATCACTTTTTACAACACGTAAGGCAATGGAAATCAGAGGGTTAGGGTTAGGGTGTTTAACGCCAATTTCAACACTTTTTTAGCTATATCGTGGTGGTCAGTTTTATTGGTGGATGAAACCGGAGTACCATGAGAAAACCTCCGACCTGTCGCAAGTCACTGGCAAACTTTATCACATAATGTTGTATCAAGTACACTTCGCCTGACCGGGGTTCGACTGATTGCATAGGTAGATGTAGACCCAACTACCATACGATCACGACCACGGCGGACCCTGGAAATAAAAGGAATGAAAACATTTCTACCAAAGAATATCAGTAACACTCCAAAGAACTACCCAATTATCAAATTATCACTTAAAAATAATGAAGTTTACCCTGGTGTTTCTGAGATTCAACCGATAAAACATTTCACAAAGTTAAACCCGAGACAGACTAATGTCCGTGACTGTAATGAAATGTAAGAGTGTAATGTGCAAGGGGTTGCACGTCACTGGCGTAATCCGGTTCGTACCAGAGTTACTTCTCTGGATTCAAGTGACGCTCTGTATATCGTGTATTTAGCTTATACAGTTATTTAGCTATGGACGATGTTGTTTGTTTGCAGCACCCGTGCGTCGGACCTGTGCGTTTTACACACGCACCTGATATTAGTTTAACCTGTGCGTTTTCAGCACCCGTGCGTCAGACCTGTGTGTTTTACGCACGCAGCAATTACTAGTTCAACATGTGCGTTTTATCCTCGCACCTACTACCAGTTTAACCTGTGCGTTTTATCCTCGCACCTATTACCAGTTTAACCTGTGCGTTTTCCGCACGTACCTATTACTGGTACAGTCTGTGTGTTTTGACGCACGCACCTATTACTAGATCAACCTGTGCGTTGGTCCTGTGCGTTTTACGCACGCCACTATAGCTAATTCAATCTGTGCGTTTTTACAGCACTTGTGCATCAGTCCTGTGCGTTGACGCACGCCACCATAGCTAATTCAATCTGTGCGTTTTAACAGCACTTGTGCGTCAGTCCTGTGCGTTGACGCACGCCACTATAGCTAATTCAACTTGTGCGTCAGTCCTGTGCGTTTACGCACGCCACTATAGTTAATTCAACTTGTGCGTCAGTCCTGTGCGTTTACGCACGCCACTATAGTTAATTCCACCTGTGCGTAAAGCTGCTTAATCAAGTAGCCAAGAGGGAATAATAGTATTGCTTAGGCAATTTGACCAAACAAGTTGCTCGACCGAGCAATCCAAAGTGACCAGACACGCTGCGACAAGCGTTTATATACCCTATTTTGGACTATACCATTTTATACAGACGATTCCAAAAGTCTGCATCTTCAAAACGATTTTATATAACCCAATTATAACCATAAAGCGTGTAAAGGACCAGACTATTTCCGTGTATTATTTCATATCCCAACCCGTTTATGACTCTGTTAGTTATTGTAGTAATTATAAACAATAAAAATATAAACTATTTGTATGCTTAAAATGCTATATTTAACCAACCACTTGATAAATAAGAATGATCTACTGTTTCGGAAATTGTAAATTAATTATTTGCATGCCAACTGTGTATTTTAAACAATTAAAACAATGTAGATAAACAGGGGAATTCGTGGAAGTGGGGAAAGAAATTATACGGTCAAGTGCGTAAATTATCACCTATATATAGTCTTAATTTATTTTTAGAATTTGCATACGCATTTTAAATACGTGTTAACTAACTTTGTCACAAGAGAAGTGAGCGCTAATGTATGTGTGTTAACAAGAGAAGTGAGCAGTCATGTATGTGTGTTAGCAAGAGAAGTGAGCGGTCATGGATGTGTGTTAGCAAGAGAAGTGAGCACTAATGTATGTGTGTTAACAAGAGAAGTGAGCAGTCATGTATGTGTGTTAGCAAGAGAAGTGAGCGGTCATGGATGTGTGTTAACAAGAGAAGTGAGCGGTCATGTATGTGTGTTAGCAAGAGAAGTGAGCTGTCATGTATGTGTGTTAACAAGAGAAGTGAGCGGTCATGTATGTGTGTTAGCAAGAGAAGTGAGCGGTCATGTATGTGTGTTAGCAAGAGAAGTGAGCGGTCATGTATGTGTGTTAGTAAGAGAAGTGAGGGTCATGTATGTGTGTTAGTAAGAGAAGTGAGCGGTCATTTATGTGTGTTAGCAAGAGAAGTGAGCGGTCATGTATGTGTGTTAGCAAGAGAAGTGAGCGGTCATGTATGTGTGTTAGCAAGAGAAGTGAGCGGTCATGTATGTGTGTTAGCAAGAGAAGTGAGCAGTCATGTATGTGTGTTAGAGGGATTTTGCCTCTATTTCTACGATTTTCCTATTATTACATTTTAAAACTGGTCTGATGTTAATTTCAATAACAAGGTTGATACGCCGAATTGTCCAACCTAAGCAATCAGTGCCTGATGTTGTGAGTTCGAATCTTGATCAGGGTGAGGTGTACAACATTATGTGATAAAGTTTGTCAGTGACTTGCGACAGGTCGGTGATTTTCTCCGGGTATTCCAGTCCTCCACCAATAAAACTGACTACCACGATATTACTGAAATATTATTGAAAGTGACGTTAAGTAACACCAAAAACACCAAACAAACCGAATTGTCCTTCTGGCTTTGAACAGAAATGTATATATACCAATAAGCCCATGAACCATACCAATAAATAATAGATTCGAGAGTCGTCCAGGATATTTGCAATAATTGATACTGAAATTTGTACAAATTGCCCGAAATAATCTACAATTAAATTCACTGAAGAGTAAATATATATCATAACGTTCTCAGTAACAACGAATGTTCCTTTCATCACCTTGAAGAGATTTTTCGACACACTGAAGGTCTCAGTAGATATGGAACCGGTCAGAACCGATCGGGACATTTCATAAATCATATTAAAGTGTATTGTGAATTATTTCCTTTTTAAGGTTTAGAAGACCTATGCTATTTTTTTCAGCCTATCTATCATCAGGCAAACAATTTAGAACTTGGTATTTCTTTTTGAAATTCGATCCAACCTCCTTAAATCATATCAATGTGTATTGTGAATTATTTTCTTTTTAAAGTTTTAATATATCTGACTTGTGTGCAACGACGTATTTTTCTCCATCTTATATATAATTATAATAATATAACTTCCTGTTATACAAACCTTGATGATTGTAAGCACAACATCCCACATACAAAAGACGTCTTAATCCCACCGTTGGAGAAAAATACATTGTTCTCAAGTCGCATGTCTGCTGAAATAATGGAACACGACACAGAAACCACACAAATTACGATAGTAAACACTAGTAACGTCTTCATGTCTGTTGTTGTTCCCTCTCTTAGTCTCACCTATAAAGTAACAATGTATTGATTTCTCTGAATCAATTCCTACCTAGAAATAAAAATTTCAATGTATAAAGTAACAATGTATTGATTTCTCTGAATCAATTCCTACCTAGAAATTAAAATTGAATAAAAAAAGATTTTGTTCTTGTTGAATGTCAATAAGTTTGCCTTACTATGTGTATGTATACGTTATTGATTAGTACCCATTAATACAGTATATATCCAATGGCGACCAACATCAGCCAGTATAATGCAATACGTATATTGCTGTTCCAGAATTAAATCAATGATACTTAATGCAACATTGTAGAAAGAGAATAAGAGATGTACAATCTGAGTTGCCTTTTATTGTAGCACTTAAAAACGAAACGCATGTACAACTTCATGTGCAACCAGTACATCACCACTAAAGTTGTGGGTTCGAATCCCGCTCATGGCAAGGTGTATATGTACGCAATACAACATTATGATGGTTTTCAGTGGGTACTCCGATTTCCCCCACCAATAAAACTAAACGCCACGATATAGCTGAAATATTGTTGAAAGTGGCGTTAAACACCATTACACTACCCCCTCCCCCAATATCGTGGTGTTAGATATTTGAGTACTGTAATAAAATTACTAATATACTGATACAAAGATCTTATAGACCCCTTTTTAAACACACTAAGTGACGGAAACATTAGAAATTGTTTGATTCAGTTGACGTTTTCTAAGACTGGTTGTTCATATAGAGCCTCAGTACATATTTCGCTAAAATCAATGATCAACTTAATTTCACTCAATTATATACAACTTGCAGGGACATAAATATTAAAATTCCTTATGAATAATTCCGTTTTTCGAACTCGACTGAGATGATGATCATGGAGATATTCTAGATATAAATTTTGAACATTGATAGCTTCCACTTTCGGTGTCGGCCCGATAGTCCGAAAGCCCAATAGTCCGAAGGCCCGATAGTCCGAATGCCCAATAGTCCGAAGGTCCGATAGTCAGAAGGCCCGATAGTCCGAAAGGCAAATAGCCCGAAGGACCGATATTCCGAATGTCCAATAGTCCGAAGGTCCGATATTCCGAATTCCCAATAGTCCGAAGGCCCGATATTCCGAAAGACCAATAGTCCGAAATCCCAATAGTCCGAAGGGTCAATAGTCCGAAGGTCCAATAGTCCGAATGACCTTCCGAAAAATCGTCCAAAGCAATGCACTATTGAAGTAAAACAGATACGCCTGACGATCCAATATAAGGAAAACAGAGTTCTATGCTGTGATAATCTAAAATATCATAATTTAATGGTAACATATAAATATATATATACAACTGTTTCATGACTTTCGAGAATAAATCCATGACTTTGTTTGACTTGGTTTGGTTTATAGTGTTTAACGCCATTTTCAAGAATATTTCAGTTATATAGTGGCAATCAGTTTTATTGGTGGAGGAAACCAGAGTACCCGGAGAAAACCACCGGCCTGCCGCAAGTAGCAAAAAAAACTTCATCATATGTTGTATCGAGTACACCTCGCCTGATCGGGATGCGAACTCACAACGTTAGTGGCTATAGGTACTGATTGCATAGGTAGTTATATACATGTATCCAACTACCATACGATCACGACCAGGACAGCCCCAATAATCGTGTTGGTGTAGATCAGAAGTTTAAAATGGCCAGGCACGGTCAAAGTTTACTTTCAGCTTTATGGGAAATGCTTTATCATTCCTCGGAGAGACACTAAAGACAATGAATTAAATTAAATTTGGCAGAGATATTACCTGTCAGATCATGCACAAATGATGCAACTTAGTTACAAATGTGTACACAGATATGACAGAAAAGACATCAATTGAAATATTCTGAAAATTTCTCATGAACTTAACCCAGGTAAACAATTCCGGATCTTGTAAGCCTCTCGGTGACTTTTCTATCTTAAGCTATAATTATAAATGTATGTGTTTCAAAATACGATGGCGTACTCAGGGCAAAAATAGATGCTTTCTATTATAAAAAAGGGTGTATTTTTTTGTTTGTAACTGTCACCATCTTGGTCCAAAAATTCTCTATTGTAGCTAAACTGTGTTTTTTTAATCTACTGTAAAAACTAGTACCGTGAAGTTAGATATCCAATTTCCAACAAAGGGAATATTTTGATATTTGATATTCAAAGACGATGCAATGAAAATGCTTTAAAACGGTGTGTATTCCGTTTATCGAGCTCCTGTTGGAATATAAAAAAAAATATTTTCTATTTGCGTTTCGGACTTTCAAACCTTCGGTCTATCGGACCTTCGGACTATTGGACCTTCGAACTATTGGACCGTCACCACACTTTCTAGGTATAATATTCTCACCAAGAGAGGCAGATGCCCTTCCTATGATCCCTCGTAAGCTAAATGCTTGTCTTACTTTTTGATAAAGTAAAGACCTACAATATTCCGAGGTAAATGTTAACGTTAGCAATTGGCAACAAGTCTGATTCTACAATTTTTTAAACCAAACTTTAACCAATAGCATGGCTGATAAATTAAACATTTAAATTTTTCAGCTTTTTCAGCTTCAGAACTCGACTGGAGATATTCTATGTATAAATTTGGCTTTATCTTCTTGAGAAACCATTTTTCTAATGCTTTAAATGAATAGAACATTTTCACATTGTTAAAATCACCAATTGACATAACTCTTACCATTCTTGTCAAATAATAAGGTTTTCAATTCTCAGCTAAGATATTATTATCAATATATAGTTTGTGCATAAAGGACCAGATCCTACAATACAGCAATTGACCTATTTTTTTTACAAGAAATTGTTAGAAGATATGTCAGATAATGACGTGTCTACAAAAAGGATATAAGTTGTAATTCGAAAACATTAGTTTAATGTTACTTGCACATGTATTTTGTTACCATGGTGCTCTGAAATATCTCGAGGAACTATAATTTATAATGGGGTAACACGAATATGATTACTCTTTTGTACATCTTTAAGTCTTGTAAATGGGCAACAGGAGAAACATTGATGAAATATAAAAAATAATTACTAAGTAAAGAGATATAAATCTAAAATTAAGAGAAACTAATAAATGTATAGTTACAAACATAAGTGGTGTCTTGAGAAGAGCAATTTACTACATGTATCATTCAGATAATATACAATTATTGACTTTTGAAAAAAATGATATTCATTGAGCCCTTTCGGGCTCAGTGAATATCATTTTTTTCAAAAGTCAATTAATCCACACATTTACATCATCAAAAGAGAGTAATTTTATATTGTTATTTAAGAATATCCAATGAAAACCATCAAATTTATAAGAATAAGTACAATAGTGATACATAGTGTTCCTTCTGCATTTGTTCTGCTGTGTCCCATTCATCAACAGCGCTCCCAGACTGAACTTGCACAACTAATTGTTGATCATTGCACATGGATTTAAGGTTTCAAAGACTTAAATTAATACCAGAAATTCTTTAAGGAAGATTTCAATAAGTTATCAGTGGTTTTACAACTATGATAGTCTTCACTTCCTAGGTATATTCTCATCAATCTTCTCTCGGATTGGTGAAATGGTGCGGAAGACAGATGACCTTCCTGTGATCCCTCGTCAGTTTGACTTACTTTTGCATAAAGTGCAGAATGGGATCTTTAAAGCCCTACAATATACCGAGGTAAATGTTAAAGTTAGCAATTGGCAACAGGTCTGTTTCTATATTTTTTTTAGACCAAACTTCAACGAAGAGAATGTGTCATACATTAAACATTTAAATTCTTCAGCTCGATCATTCAGCTTCTAAGAAAACTAAGTGCCCGGGTGGCTCAGTGAGTTAGGTAGTTGGATTACCTAACACCTCGTTCAATCCTATCACCAATACGGCGTGGATTCGTGCCCAGCTTTGTAAATTACACTCGACTCACAGCCGCAAGTGATAAAGTTTACCAGTTGCTTGCCCATGGTCGGTGTTTCTCTCCGGATACTCCGGTTTCTTCCAGCATTAAAACTGGTCGCCATGATATAGCTAAAATATTGCTGAAAGTGGCGTTAATCACAATAAATCAAATCAAATCAATCAAATCTAAGAAAAGTAAGAACCTGTGAGTCAAAGGATTTACAGAAGTATCATGGGACGTCTGTCTTCCTTAGGGTTCCTAGTCCTCAGTGTGTTGTGACATGTTCCGATGATGTTTTTTTTTCTCTCCAGTATTTCAATTCAAAAGTTCACCACTTTCAACAGAACCTTTTCTATGTCTCAAAATTTCAGATCCTCAGAATGTTAAATTTTTATCAGATGAATTAGATAATCAATTGCTAAAAAGCAAAAAAAAAAATGGACATTTCTCTTCATACTTGGAAATCATGAAGGTTTCTACTCGAGTCAGCTCTTCTTCCCAAGAAAAGAGAAATAATGGGACAAGTTACAAACCTAAAATTCTCACAATGGAAAGTGGTCGTGCAGTTACAGAGCTTCAATTCTGTCTAAATGATTCGACACAACCGTATTGTTTTGTTCCATTCAGTTACCTGCTTCCACGATATATGCCTAAATCCTGGAGGAAATACAACCACAGGAACTACCAAAATGTAGAATGCGAAAAACTAAGAAAAAGGACAATACTGATATGGAAGAACAACTATCAGCATGTAAGGCTCGTATCGTTATACTTGAAGAAAGAAACAAGGATTATAAAAAAAAATATAAACATTTTACAAAACAACCATAGTCGTGAACCAGTCACAGTCAAGGACAATCAAGTTCGATCTAGTAACACAGACGAGATAAGAGTACTACAAGAACAATTGTCAAAATTTGAGCATTCAGTAACAACAAAACTCGAAATGCTGACTATGGAAATGCAGCACAAACTACAGATACAAGAGATGAATATGAGACACCAACTCGAAATTAATCATCTGAGAAATGAACTAAGTCTGAGGACGAATTATCAGATAGAAAAACATACTGACAACTACACAGTACCACAGCACACTAACACTCAATATGGGCAAAGTTCCTACATTAGGCCACCACCTTATCCTGGACGAAACACTATGCACGCATACGTACCTGCGATAAACACTATGCCTCAATACGGACTAATTCGACACCAGCATGTTTCACAGTACCCATCTTTTACCATCAATCATCAGCCACAATTGATAACTCATCATATGCCACCAGTGCAGCAGCAGATTCATCCTGCCAACATTACTCAACAGTCAGTTAGTACCATACACCACTCATTAGTAAATCAACAATCTCACTCTCAGCAAATAGGCCATCAAGCGACACATATGCCTCCAAATCTACCCTCGAAACAGCAACAGCAGTTATCAACAGCGGCCCAACAACCTCAGGATGAACACACTCAAGAGCCACTGAAGCTTCGAAATCAATCAATCAATCAACCATCATCAACAACCAGTACCAGAGATTTATCAATCAAGACATATAAACCAACAAGTAACATATATGACTGCAAACCAACCATTCAATCAGCAACAACAACCATCTCTCAAGCGAACTCATTTGCCAAATAAAAAACACCAAGCCAAGATACCTCAATCCAACAAAAGGATAGAGGAGGAAAGTGCCAACAACGAAAGCAGAGTAGTCATGGAAACTGACAAAATTAACACGGAACTCAAAGCAGACAAAGGCATAGAAAACCAATGTAACAAGAATCATTTTAGAGCATGGCCGAGCCTCCATAAAGAGAGATCGGAAAAGACAATCAACATAGGCACTTCAAATATCCAGAATGTGATGACGAACCAGCTATATTTACGGGAAGCGTTAAGAAAATGTGACATTATATGTATACAATAACACTGGTTGTACTCTCATGAAAAGGATAAACTGCAAGATCTGACTAAAACACATAACAGCGTAGCAAAATCTGTTGATGATGATGTCATTATGGATACTTTTATTAGAAATAGAGGCTATGGCGGAGTAGCAATATTATGGAGGACCGAAATAGATCAGGCAGTGAGACAAACATTAGACGGAAATGAAAGAATACAAGTTTTAACTTTTAACTGTGAAAAGAAACCAATCCGAATTATCAATGTATATATGCCATCAGACTCAGCAAACTGCGATGAGCAATATAAAGATACTCTATCACAACTAGTAGAGATAATAGAAAAATATGAAAGAGATTTTGATATAATACTATGCGGCGATATGAATGCTTCACTCTCTAGAAACAAATACTAGTACATCAGAGATAAGTGCTTGTTGGAATTTGTAACTACCAATGGACTAAAATTAACTGAGGAATATCCACACAGAGACACGTTCTACCATCACAATGGGCTCTACAGCAGCCAGACAGACTATTTTATGCATAAGTGTAATGGAGAGGTACTGAATTATAGAGTAACCGCTATGGATATGGATCCTATCAACGTGTCCGATCATACCCTAGTATATGCGACGATACAAACAACATTTAATCAAAGTCAAAGGGAAACCCTGAAAGCCATACGAAGACCAAACTGGGCTAAATGCGACAAAGACGTATATAAAGACCACATTGTTACATCTATAGAAGGCATCGAGAAACTCTACTCAGCAGAGGCTGAAACTGAAAAACTCACAAAAATTCTCCATGAGGCTGGAAAGAAGTCCATACAAAAATATAGGAAGGAAGTAACAATTAAATCAATAGGAAAATCTATCTGGAACAAAGATTAGTGAGGCATATAAGAACTATAAGCTCGCCTATCACACATACAAGAACGATAAGGGAGACAATATTGAGAAAATTAAAATGAGGAGAGCAAAGAAACTACTGAGAGGTGCACAAAGACATGCTAATGCCTCAAAGAAAAAGAAAAAAGCATCCAGTAATGACAATAAACTTTTTTACCAACTAGTCAGAAATCAAAGAAAAACACTCAGAACAAATACAAGAGCTTTGACATTCAATGGCTGTTTAGTATTAGACAAGGAAAATATTCTAGATGGTTAGAAAAACTACTTCAAAGATCTGTACACTAATGATCACTCAGAAGACAACACTAGGACACTTGATAAACTTAACCTAGCAACATTACAAAATAAGATCATAGAGAAAGCAGCAGATGAACAAGAATCAGGAATTCCTCCTACTAAAAAGGAGGAGGTAATGAGCGCTATGAGAAAACTAAAAAGTGGTAAGAGTCCGGGATCAGATGGTCTATCTGCAGAACATTTCAAGAATCTACCTGACGAGGCACTTCCTTATATCACTGGCATTATAAACCTGATATTCAAGGAAAAGGATATCCCAAAGAAACTAAAAGCAAGAGTACTAACACCAGTTTTGAAAGCCGGAAAAGATAAACAACTTCCTTCCAACTATAGAGGCATAACGGTAACAACTACTATATCGACCATAATAGAGAGTATTATAAAAGAAAGAATAGAGCCACAACTAGTACAAAAACAAAGTCGACTACAAAGAGGCTTTACACAGAACTCTTCATCATTGAACACTGCTTTCTTGGTGACACAAGCTACCGAACACTATAAAGAACAGCGAGATACTCTGACCTTGTTAACACTAGATGCTCAGAAAGCATTTGACAAACTCAATCACGAAATTTTATTCAACAAACTCCATCACGACGGAATCACTGGAAGTTATGGTTACTACTCAGGAACATGTACAGAGACTTGACTGTCAAAGTCAAATGGGACAATGAACACTCAGACACTTTTACACAAGAACAGGGTGTAAGACAAGGAGGAAAGCTATCCACAGTGTGCCTCCTAATAAATGTGCAAAATATTTTTTTCTTTTTTCTTTTTTGTAACTGTTGATATAAATGTCATGAATCATATGTAAATCATTCCAATCATTGTAACTAAATTGATTGTGATTATTCTGCTCATCTTGGGCGCTGTGATTAGCAATACAATATTTTGTATGATTATTCTGCTCATCTTGGGCGCTGTGATTAGCAATACAATATTTTGTATTTGTTGTATTGTATTGTATACAAGCGATTCAACAATAATATACTTGAAGTGTTGGAAAGATCAGACTTGGGGGCAAAGATAGGTAACATCAGCATTGTAGCACCTACATGCGCTGACGACATAGCTCTGCTATCAAGTAGCGAACACGAAACTCAAGCCTTACTGAACATTGTACATGAACTTACCAAAGATGACATAGTTACAATCAATCCGAACAAATCTGATTTGGTACCGCTCACGAAAACACATAGCCAATATAATGTGAAACTTGGTAAAACAACATTCAACAACAAACTGAAACGAAACATCTTGGTATTATAAGAAATGATAAGAATAAAGTAAACATTGAGGATAGACTCAACATTGGACGCAAAACTATATATGCCACCCTTGGGCCAGGTTTTCATGCCAGAAAACGAATGTCTCCAGCAGTAGCACTTAAGATATGGAAAACATACGCACTCCCAAGATGCTTGTATGGAATTGAAGTTACCAACTACATGTATACTAAAACTGACATTCAAAAATTAAAACAACTACAAAGACAAGTATGTCGACAAATCCAAGGATTACCAACCAGAACTGCCAATACAGCTACGTATATACTCCTAGGGGTAGAACCAATATGCATTGTAGTGGACAAACTCTTACTCAACTTCTTTTGTGGAATTCTTCAAAATCAGGACTCAATCGAATTTGAAATCATCTCACGTCAAATATGTATGTCATCAAACAGTGGAAATTCTTTTATTGGCAAAGTGAGAGTAGCTCTAAAACAGTACGGCTTACCAAAGATAAATGAGTTGATGAATAATGTACCATCAAAGCAGGAATGGAAAAGGACCGTTAATGACGCAACAAACAAGTATTGTGAGGGCGAATGGAAGAAAGATAAACAGGAAAAATATTCAATGTTATATATGGACATAAAATTAAAGACTATTGTGAAACAAAGCCAAGTATGGGAATGTGTTCCAAACAATATATTAGAGGTGAAAAAGGCAGAGGTAAAAGCAAGACTGGTTACACCTGGGACTATTATACTGTATAATAGTCCCAGGTTACACGTACTTATACTCAACAGTCCGATAGAGCGAAATTCAACAACTCGAGACACACAGATATATGCCAGCTATGCAAATTCAACAGAGAAGATACTGATCACTTTTTGTTAGAATGTAGCGTGTTACAGATTGAAAGAGATAAAAAATTGTCAGTGCTAACGTCTTATGTTAACCGAATCACGAACAATAGTGCAATGAGTACATTGAAAGACCATAATTTAATGACACAATTTATATTGGACTGTTCCAACAATGTAATTCATCAACACATAAAATTGAAACTGGAAAATCGAAGAGACATAGAAAACATCACTAGAACACTTTGTTACAGTCTACACACCAAGAGACATAGAAAACATCACTAGAACACTTTGTTATAGTCTACACACCAAGAGAAGTAGAACACTTTGTTACAGTCTACACACCAAGAGAAGTAGAACACTTTGTTACAGTCTACAAACCAAGAGAAGTAGAACACTTTGTTACAGTCTACAAACCAAGAGAAGTAGAACACTTTGTTACAGTCTACAAACCAAGAGAAGTAGAACACTGTGTTACAATCTACAAACCAAGAGAAGTAGAACACTTTGTTACAGTCTCCACACCAAGAGAAGTAGAACACTTTGTTACAGTCTACACACCAAGAGAAGTAGAACACTTTGTTACAGTCTACACACCAAGAGAAGTAGAACACTTTGTTACAGTCTACACACCAAGAGAAGTAGAACACTTTGTTACAGTCTCCACACCAAGAGAAGTAGAACACTTTGTTACAGTCTACACACCAAGAGACATAGAAAACATCACTAGAACACTTTGTTACAGTCTACACACCAAGAGACATAGAAAACATCACTAGAACACTTTGTTACAGTCTCCACACCAAGAGACATAGAAAACATCACTAGAACACTTTGTTACAGTCTACACACCAAGAGACATAGAAAACATCACTAGAACACTTTGTTA
>MJUT01020951.1:124378-138885 GCA_002080005.1 Gigantidas platifrons | reverse complement strand
CCCCCCCCCCCCCCCCCCTTGAATCCGCCCCTGCAATGTGTCGTATGCATACAACAAAAAATATCCCACACCCTGTTAGGGTTAGGGGGTTAGGGTTATGGTGTTTAATACCACTTTCAATAATAAATCAGTTATATTGTGGCCGTCAGTTTTATTGCTGGAGGAAACCGGAGAAAACCACCGACTTGACACAAGTCTTTGACAAACATAATATTCAATGGAAACATTAAAAATTCACACACAAAAAATAAAAATAAGCAATACTTGTTTGATTGATAACTGATAAGTTTAAACTCTATTGTATTTTTCAACAAAAACCAAACAACTGATAAATGAATCACATGTAAATTTTCACATGATGTATATACAGTCAAACCTGTATTAAGAGGTCACGTTAGGGACAAAGAAAAACTGGCCTTAAAAGACAGGTGACCTCTTAAAAGAAGTTCAATTCATATGGAATTTTCTATGACAGGACAAGAAAAAGGTGATCTTTTCATACAGGTGACTGCTTAATAGAGGTGACCGCATGGGCAGGTTTGACTGTATATATTAAATACAATGTTATTTACAGATTAGGTCATGGTTAAGGAGAGTACAACCCTTGGAGATGGAAGAGGGGCAGAAAGTTTTAAACCACAAGATGTCAGAGTACCTAATATTGTAGTCTATGGTAAATATTGTCAAGTTTTAAACCACAAGATGTCAGAGTACCTAATATTGTAGTCTATGGTAAATATTGTCAAGTTTTAAACCACAAGATGTCAGAGTACCTAATATTGTAGTCTATGGTAAATAATGTGTGACTTATTAACATTTTTATCATCTTGATTCAGTACATTGATGGTGCTATGGCTAACATGCTTGCCTAGAGTATAGAACTTGAGATGATCATGGGTTTTATTCAGAATCGGTAACATTGATATTTGTTGAATTTCCTTTCTCTCAGAGTCAGTAGAATGTGTTTAGAGGCATTTCTACTTGTGGATTGTTATTTCAGTGAGCTATAAGTCAGTAGAATGTGTTTAGAGGCATGTCTACTTGTAGATTGTTATTTCAGTGAGCTATAAGTCAGTAGAATGTGTTTAGAGGCATGTCTACTTGTGGATTGTTATTTCAGTGAGCTATAAGTCAGTAGAATGTGTTTAGAGGCATGTCTACTTGTGGATTGTTATTTCAGTGAGCTAAAAGTCAGTAGAATGTGTTTAGAGGCATGTCTACTTGTGGATTGTTATTTCAGTGAGCTATAAGTCAGTAGAATGTGTTTAGAGGCATGTCTACTTGTCTACTTGTGGATTGTTATTTCAGTGAGCTATATATACATTATAGGGTTTTCTCCCATTATTACGGCATTTTAACACCGCTGAACCAGTGGTAGAAAAATCTGTAATCCTCTAGAGGATTAAAATGCCTCGTGCCTTTTCCCACAGAATTGTGTAGAGTTCCTCCAAATGATTTTGAATTAAAGTTCGTGCTAAATAATGGGAGAAACACATTCTCCTTCAGTTCCCCATGTGGGTTACGATATTTCTCCACTCTCGAGAGTTGAATTTAAAATTTTAACCACTCGCCTGACGGCTTGTGGTTAAAATTTTTAATTTAACTCTCTTGAGTGGAGAAATATATTGTAACCAATGGGCAACTGAAGGAGAATCTATATATAAACATTGATTCAACATGTTGGTTTAGTAAATGTTTTGGTTTGGTTCATGGTGTTTAACGTAACTTTCAACAATATTTCAGCTATATCTAGGTGGTCCATTTTATTGGTGGAGGAATCTGGAGTATTTAGAGAAAACTACCAACCTGCAGCAAGTAAAGCCAAGTCTCTGACAAACTTTATCACATAATGTTGTGTTGAGTGCAACTCGCCTGAGCAGGATTCAAACTCACAACGTTAGTGGTGATAGGCACTGATTTCACAGGTAGTTATAAATCCAACTGCCATACAATTACCGCCACGATGGCCCCAATATTGGTACAAACTGTTGGTTAAGTAATATGTACATGTAGATAGTATTAATTATCATCCTATTTAGATGTACCTTTTTCTGGCAATGATTTAACTGAAATATTGCAATTTTCACATTACACAACAATTAGTCTTACTCACTCAAATTACTCTCTGGTGTATATTTTTAAACAACAATTACTCAAATCATTCTTTTGAGGTTAAATGAGAAAAAAGTCAATTAAGCTTGAACTCAAATTACCCTCTTTGGTAACAACAATTACCCAGTTTACTCTCTTGGCATTTAACAGCCAGCACTCATTCAAATAACTCAAAACTCAAAACATAATTATAATAACTCACTCAAATTACTCCCCTGCCATTAAACAGCAATTACTCACTCAAATTACTCTCTTACCATTAAACAACAATTACTCACTTAAATTACTTTCTTGACATTAAATTAGAATTACGAACTCAAATTTTTTCCCATTTGTAACCAACCAATTCATAAATATGAACTAGGTTAGCCCCTTGTTTGTAATTTTTCTTTGTTCTTTGCAGTCATTAATAAATATTTTTGCTTTATTTTTTTAGAATCAACAAGAATGGTGGAAAACTGGGAGTTAGCTTATGTATCTGAAAAAATAGCAGAACGACCAGAATATCAATGGAGGATAAGACAGCTAAGTATGTAGATACAGATTTACATGTAGTAAATAAATGTTAGAGAATACTGAAGGGGCAACAAAAATGGACAATCCTGAGAAACTGGCAACATAGGGTATACAAAACAAACAAAAACACAACACATAATATGTGTTGGACACCACTATGCACAAACAAACACAAATAACGTAAATAAGACATGAGTTCTACAAACAACTGGAGATAAAGACGAACCTAATTGTTTTTATACGTAAATGGTTACGGACATCACAACCCGGAACTAAGAACGTAAGGACACATAATAGGACAACACAAAAAACTGAAAAGATTAACTTTGATATAATTAAATAAACAGAATATGAAATTGATTAATTGGACTTCAGACTTTTTGCCTGTAAATCTTTTTCTGAGAAACCACCGATTGCAATCTTTATCTCAGAAACCACTCAACCAAATGGAACGAAACATGAAAGAACGCTTTATTAGCAGCCATCAACATTTTAGGTGATGTAATTTCCATTTTGAAAATCAACGTGACTGTTAGTTCTAAAATTGCTTTCCGATTGGCTGAAATTTTTAAATATCCTCTTCACCAGAATTTTATATTTGTATTTATTATCTATTTTAGTGGAAGGTATTATGGGCAGACAGAAACTGGAACTTCTAGAAGACAGAGATAAGACATTGAAAGGAGAAGTCTTCTATGCTTGTTTTCTCAAATGGCGAAGACAACAAGAAAATGGACTAGCACAAATTTGTAACTTAGCAGAACTTCTCAGAGATGTTGGTTGTCCTGATATAGCTAATTCTTTACAACCTTGAACTATGATGGTGACTAACAACATTAAGCAACCTTGAACTGTGATGGTGACAAACGACATGACACAACCTTAAACTATGATGGTGACAAAAGACATGACACAACCTTGAACTATGATGGGGACAAACGACATGACACAACCTTGAACTATCATGGTGACAAATGACATGACACAACCTTGAACTATGATTGTGTCAAACAACATAGCACATTCTTGAACTATGATGGTGACAAACGACATAGCACATCCTTGAACTATGATGGTGACAAAAGACATGACACAACCTTGAACTATGATGGGGACAAACGACATGACACAACCTTGAACTATGATGGTGACAAACGACATGGCAGCTTATGTTTCAGATCAATGTCGTTACGATAATTTGTGTGATATGATTCAATGTAATTAAAATTATACTTTTTTTTTTAATTTTGTTTTGGAGATACACTAACATCCGGTTTTAAAAATTAGGCTCATGGCTGATTGGTCAGTTGGAAATATGAACCCTGACGTGACCTTAAACGAGATGTTGTTAGACGTAAGGGTATCGTCAAGGAAAAAATGTAAAATAAGATACAACAAAATAAACATCTAATTTCAATTCAGTTGGATATAATTCAATACAAAGTTACATCAAGTGAAATGTACAATGTTGGCTTAATTGGACCTTTTGACAAACAGAACAATGAAGGAGAGCCACAACAATAAGACATTAAATGCTTTAATATGTTACATTGTGTTTTTAATGCCAAGTTTTGTAAGGGTGTGACCACAGTGGCCATGATCGTATGATAGTTGAATTTATAACTACCTGTGCAATCATTGTCTTTCACCACTTAAAGTCATTACAGTCTGTCAAGTGACTCCTGATTTTCCTTATTTTTCCTGATTTTGAGCTGTTCCTGATTTTGTTAGATAAACTCCTGATAACTCCTGATTTTGAACTTTTTCCCCACAAAAAAAAATAACATAATAATATATTGAAATTATTATAGTGTAAAGCATGTTATCAATAAAAGGAGGTAAGGAAAATGGCCTAAGTAAGACCTTTTAGCCTGCCAATTACATTCTGATAATGACCTTCATCTGGAATCAAAAACACCATGCTTAAATTTATTTATTATGGCCTGAAAGCTCTTACTTAGAGGGGAGGAAGGCAGCCGTTTTTTTGTATGGTTTTATCACTTTTTATATAAAAAAAAAGCCTGATAACCTCCTGATTTTTAACTAAAAACCCTCCTGATTTCCTAATTTTTTTATGCCAAAAAGTGCTTGACAGACTGTCATTAGTTCGAATTCCGCTCATGGCAAGATGTACTCGATACAATTTTCTGTGATAAAAGTTTGTTAGTGGTGACTTGTAGCAGGTCTGTGGTTTTCTGTGAGTACTCTGGTGTTCTCTACCAATAAAACTGAAATATTATTGAAAGTGGCTTTATGCGCCACAAGCTTATTCTAATATGACGCCGTGTTATCGTCAGTTTATATAATACTCAACAAAACCACTTTTAGCGCAAAAGCGGTAATGTTGTCAATTTGGCTATTCCGTGTACCCTCCCGCGAAATGGTGTACGTCATATGAAGACTTCCAGTTTAGAACATAGAGATCCTGATGTTTTTTGGCTTCGTGTACGCCTCCTTGTCGAAATGGGATTTGTAGTATTTTCCCTTTCTTTTGAATTGATGGTCATGAATGACAACATTTAGTAATCTCAAATGACAGAAATCGTATCTTTGTGTTCGGGAGGGTAACGGAACAGCCAAATACATTGCTGTGTGTATAGGTGCCGTTTTGCAAGTAAATTACCGTATTTGTCCTATTAGAATCGAAATAATCCATGGCAGCCATTGTGTTATATTCATTTAACCATGGGCTGGGCCTTTATAATCGTTAATTTAATCCCTCGCTATCGCTCAGGATTAAATTCGATTATAAAGGCCCAGCTCATGGTTAAATGAATATAACACAATGGCTGCCATGGATTATTTCTTAAATATATATAACCACCTCTTTAAAGGCATCTTGAGCTTATTCTTTTTGTTGGATTATCTGCTCAAGATCCACACCTGTTGTGACAACTAATCTGTAATAATTTAATGGGTTAGGGGTTATGGTGTTTAACACACTTTCAACAATATTTCAGATATATCGTGGCTGTCAGTTTTATTATTGGTGGAGGAAGCAAGAGTACCATGGGAAAACAACCGACCTGTCAAAAGTCACTGCCAAACTTTATCACATAATGTACTGAGTACACCTCACCTGAATGGAATTCGAACTCACAACGTTATTGGTGTGAGGCACTGATTGCACAGGTAGTTGTAAATCCAACTACCATACGATCATGACAGCCCCTGTAATAATTTTAATGTCAATATTTCATTATCAGTGCAATAAAAAATTTAAATAATGAAAAGTTTTGACTAATGGCATTAAAATATGAATTATATCAGTGCTTTGTCCTGAACTGTCCAACTTGTTTTTCAATATACAGGAAACTATCAAAGAAACAATACCACATGTCCAAAACGAATCGATAAGAAAGCATACCTCTGCTTAAAATAACCATTACAGATTATCTGTGTCACAAATATATATGTTCCATTGTTGCAATCACAATCCCATCCTTTCCACATTCATAGGCTGCCACCTGATTTTTGACGAGTAACATGACCGGTGCAGATGCCACCACCTGTGACGAGTAGCATGACCGGTGCAGATGCCACCACCTGTGACGAGTAACATGACCGGTGCAGATGCCACCACCTGTGACGAGTAACATGACCGGTGCTGATGCCACCACCTGTGACGAGTAACATGACCGGTGCAGATGCCACCACCTGTGACGAGTAAAATGACCGGTGCAGATGCCACCACCTGTGACGAGTAACATGACCGGTGCAGATGCCAATAGTGGAACAGAATCGAAGCTGTTTATCCTTCCAGAAAACTTGAGTTTATCCTCAGGTTTTTTGTGGGGTTCAAGTTGCTCATTCTTTAGATTTCTGTGTAGTGTTTTGTAGATCATTGATTTGTAACAGTAGAGTTTGTTTTACCTCCGAAAAATGCAATGTTCCCGATGGGATTCGATCACGGGACCTCTCGCATTGTAAGCCACCTCTCTACTATCTGAGTTAAAGGAGGTCCCCACTAACGCAGTTATATTTAGCAGAGATGGTTATGAACCTACTATGGTTACTATAACCTTCGGTAGGGGAGCATCCCTGTTACAGTTTGTCCTTTTTAGTCCCCTACCGGCGAAGCCGAAGACTATAGTTTTAGGTTCCATCCGTCTGTCACATTAAAATTTTAAGATTTCCTGACTTTTTTTTCACGTCCTTTGATATATTGACTTGATATTTGGTATATGGCTATATCTAGATGAGTTACAGTTTAAGTTCGAATTTCGTTCCGGTCGAATGATTTTTGGCTGAGTTGTTGCCCTTGAACTTGTATTTTTTGTTCAAATTTTAAGTTTTCCGGATTTTTTTTCCCACGTCCTTTGATATATTGACTTGATATTTAGTATGTGGCTATATCTAGATGAGTTACAGTTAAGTTCGAATTTCGTTTCAGTCGAATGATTTATGGCCCTTGAACATGTATTTTTTGTTCAAATTTTAAGTTGTCTGGACCTTGTTTTGATGTCCTTTGATATATTGACTTGATATTTGGTATGTGGCTATATCTAGATCAGTTACAGTTTAAATTTGAACTTTGTTCTGGTCGAATGATTTTTGGCTGAGTTATGGCCCTTGAACTTGTATTTTTTGTTCAAATGTTTAGTTGTCCAGACTTTTTTTTTACCTCCTATGAGATATTGACTTGATATTTGGTATGTGGCTATATCTAGATAAGTTACAGTTTAAGTTTGAATTTCGTTCTGGTCGAATGATTTTTGGCTGAGTTATGGCCCTTGAACTTGTATTTTTTGTTCAAACTTTTAGTTGTCTGAAATTTTTTTGACATCCTATGAGATATTGATTTGATATTTGGTATATAGCTATATCTAGATGAGTTACAGTTTAAGTTCGAATTTCGTTCTGGTCGAATGATTTTTGGCTGAGTTATGGCCCTTGAACTTGTATTTTTTTTTTCTCTATTCTAAATTGTCCGGATTTTTTTTACATCCTTCGAGATATTGACTTAATTTAAACTCTAGTTATTGCAAGGCGATATTTCTAATATTTTAGGTCCTCTGATTTTTGCAGCCGGTAGGGGACAATGTATTGCTATGTGCAATACTCTCAGAATTCTTGTTTCTTTTGGCAATTGTATTGTCTTTTTTTCGATTTACCACTTAAACATTCCCCTTTGGCATGTTCCCACATTTCTTATTACATATTAACATTAGAGTGCATGTAATACTAGTATGTTTTAATTTCCAAAATTAAAATCTATAGATATGTGACCTATTTTTTACTACAGAATGTGTAATTTCTTTGGTCATATTACTTTTAAATTAATTTGTTTACATGAAGAACAGATGAAAACTTTGTTATGGAGTCACCAAATTAACACATAAATCTTGCCAATTTTCTGGCACCAGAATAGTTTATTATCGTAATTTTCCTTTTTACGTTTTTCATAACATAATAACAAGTAAATTAGATTTTCTGAACACTTAATTGTAACTTGACACTTCCTGGTTTTCTCTAATATTGAAAAAAGGTACTTCCAGTGAATTATACTAATATAATTATATCTTAAGATAGACAATTATTAGATAGCAAGAACAATTAGGGAACCAATTCCTGTTTTTTAAAATTAAATCTTTAATTTTGCTTACAACTTTTTTTTTCTTCAAAATTTAATAAAATATTTCCATCCTAATTAGATATGGCTTTAAATTCCTTACAAATTGAAATTGGGGTTAAGTTGATCCCCGTATTTGTTCTGAAATGTGCAATCAGAAGCCGTAATTGGAAGGATAGACAATACAATGATCCACACACAAAACCTAAAGTTTAAGCTACATTACCACACCACTGTAAAGGTGGTGAACTCATGATCAGGTGCTCCGGAAGGGAAAGCAGTTCCCGCTCCACTAGTGACACCGGTATAAAGCACCGAATGTTAAAAAAGTTGAGAACATCAGAGGACATTTAAAACATCATTATGATCTACAGATAAAAATTTACACTAATAAATAAAGATCTGATGATGTATAGAGTCCAAACTATAGTTGCCTAAAGTTACATATAGACTGAAATGAAGGAAGCAGTATATACAAGACTGCGGAGTGCACATTAAATTGAATTTGGAATTAAACATCCTTATAAAATGTTGATTCTGTGTTTTTTTGGTGGTGTTTAACGCCACTTTCAACACTATTTCAGTTATATCGTGGCGGTCAGTTTTATTGGTAGAGGGAACCGGCGAACCGACCTGACACAAGTTACTGAGAAACTTTATCACATAATGTTGTACACCTCGCCCAGATTGACACTCGAATTCACATCAGTGGTGATAGGCACTGATTGCATAGGTAGTTGTCCAACAATCATACGACCACGCCACGACGGTCCGTAAATAGTATTTGGAATTAACATCCATTTAAAATGTTGGATCTAAGGTGTTCAAAGATAAACATAGTCTCCAATGGAAAACAATGGCGTGAGTCGTTATCGTGGTGTGTAGCCTTAAGTCTTCACGAACATAGGTGTATTTTTGAAAGTCGTAATACAAGCAAGTAATCTTCAGTTCTGAAGTTTTGCTGTTGACTAAAGAAGAACAAAGTTCACCCTTCCGGAACACCTGAGTTTACCCCCGGTTTTTAGTGGGGTTCGTATTACTCGATCCTTAGTTTTATGTGTATGTTTTGTAGATCATTGTTTTTCCTTTTGACCATTGTGTTGTCTGTTCTTCGATTTACGGATTCTGATTTCCCCTTTGGTATCTTCAAACTCTTCTTAAAGTATATGCTGCAGAAGGAAGAATGGAAATGGAGTTATATTTGACATGGAGTAAATTCTACCAAACTTGATGCATTTTAGCCATTACCAACAATATTTTACTTAATTTGGAGTGACGATAAATCTTTACATTAACCGAACTAATTCTAATTTCAGTTGTAAAACTGATGATAACATGTCAATTATTGAAGTGGTAGGACACCATGATCCGAGAGTGTTAATATGATATGCCCAATAAATCAGAGAGAATATTACATGCATTTTATTATTGATGAATATTACTGTTATATAATAATTAGTTAATTAGTTATTCCCATTAGAAGTAAGAACTGTTCTGTCTTATAAATCATTCAACGCTACAAATCAGGATTGCCCCATAGCCGTTCTCAAAAACAAAAACGACCCACTTCATTCCTTCGCCGTAGATATTATATTTATTACAAAAAGCTATTATTTATTTACGGTTTCTACCCAGTTTCAGCATGTACGCAATTAATATCAGGAATTAGGCGTTTTTTTTCCTTTGAAAGAAACAACTTCATATATTATGCAAACGAATATTAACAGATTCTTTATATTTGTGAAACTGTTTAATTTACAAAATTTGTTGTAATAAAGCGGTATATTCTCAAAGGTATTAAAACTACTTTTGTAAGTCTGTAATCTGTAAGATATAGAAGAATAAATGACAATTTAATTTGAACAAGTAGAATTGTTTTGATTTAAAGGTATAAAGACTCTCTTGAGGATTCCATGTTTTATTTCATGTCCTATGCATAAAATGTCTCCTACATACCTTTACCGTGCAACAGAAAAAGAACATTATATAGATCAATAAGATGTAAATATGATAATAGTAAAATTTGGAAAACTTTCGTTCGCAATTAATTATTTTTCCGTATGTTAATACTTCGAGGATTTCCCTGATTTTGCGTGAATGGACAAAAACCTTCCAGCAAACGGTGGGTTGGTACCAAAGAATCTGTAAATCGAAGTACAGACAACACAATGGCCAAAGGAAAAAGGACGAATAACGATCTACAAAGCGCACGTTAAATTCTCACCTTGTTAAGTTTGATTCTTGACAATTGTCTTGTGTTTAATCTCCATTATTTCCTGACATTATTTCTTTATTCCTATTTTCTCACCAATTAAGTATATAACGTACTTCATTGACCATACTCAATGCCGTGATAAAATGCTCGATATATTTTACTTTGCACATTCCTATTTTGTCTGACAAATTATCCTTCATCTGTTGTCGTTTCTGAGATAAAATCAACCAAAAAGGGCCAAAAACGTCGAATTTCAAAGTTTTATTTGTCTAATTTTTCATCCAGTTCTAATGCAGTTTTTTTTGCAAAATGGTCATCTTTATAAGTTATTTCGGTTGTTATATCAAAAGCACGGATATTTTTTTTAAAGAAGACGCGGATTTTCAGTTGTCAAAAGCGCATTCAAATTTTGCTATTTTATTTTGAAAAAGGATCTTAAAAGGGACCAAATTCAGAAATTTCACATACTCGGAAGACATATCTAAAACTTGAAATAGTAAAACAAGACAAACGTACAAAATATTGAGAGTCATGCAAATTACTGTTTCCAGCATATTTCTATGTCCGCCAACTTACTGTGTCCATCAAAATACTGTGTCTACACTGGCTTTTAATATAATTGTTCAACTTTCCCTTGTCGCCATGGTGCGACCGTATCATACTTCACCCTGCGTATCCGTATACAAATGTATTATACTACTGTTGAATTGCTAAATAAAGCTGAAATACTGCTCGCTCGACGTTATGTTATGATAAATTACATCCGTCGATTTACAGCTTAATTTCTGATTACCCCATTGGCATCTTTAAACGATTCGTATAGCATTGATAACAATATTCTTGGTATACTTTTAGCAGAAATCTATCGAATAATTCTATATTGCTTTTATTACAGAGTATGGAAATTTGATAGACCTTCTCAACGGTAAACATTAGCATACTGTTACAGAAATGTACAACACAAAAACGTTGGAAAAAATCTTTCTCATCTGACTAATAGGTCAAAGGTTATGGGTTAGGGTTATGATGTTTAACGCCACTTTTAACAATATTTCTGTTATATCGTGGCGGTCAGTTTTATTGGTGGAGGAAACCGGAGAAAACCATCGACCTGTCGCAAACCAATAGCAAACTTTATCACATAATGTTGTATCGAGTACAACCCGCGATGAGCGTGAAACGAACTCACAACTTTAGTGGCGATAAGCACTGATTGCATAGGTAGTTGTAAATCTAACTACCATACGATCACGACCACGACCACGACGGCCCCAACATTTATGTATATAGTAAATTGAAAACGGAAATATTAAATTCTTTTTTTTTTTACATAGAATGATATATTAAAAGTGAAAATAATCTTAAAATTAGACTTAACATTTTTTCGTTCCAGCGACCACTCCTCGGAAATTGAGACTTGCGGATGCATTGCTATACAAGGAGAACAAATTGTATGTACAACATATGAAGAAATGAATGATTAAAATATTTAACAAATTCTCAAATAAGAATAATTATATTAATATAGACGTTGATACGAAATTTAAAGATGTTGACTCAGGTGTAATGAAAATTATCATATTTGAGTTATAAATGTTTTATTTCAATATTGCTACAATAAAAAAAAATAGAACTACAGTGGGTAAATGGATATACATGCATTTTATTATCATATTTAAGAACGGATATATGTCCACACCTTGCTCTAAATAATGTTTGAACAAAATATGGAAGGACATTATTAATTATGATACAATACACTATACACTGTTTAATGGTATTGCTCTCATTAATTTCCCAGTTCAATCTGCCTGTATCTTGTTATTAAGGGTCATGAAAAGGTTAATCGAAAATAAATGGAGAGTCCCAACTTTTAGTGACGTCACAAAGGAAAATTGTATATTTAATCATATTTTCATATTTAGTACATCGATAATCCATGAATATATCTTGTAGGCCGAATTAATGGATACTGATTTCTCCACTCTCGAGAGTTAAATTTAACATTTTAACCACTCGCCTGACGGCTTGTGGTTAAAATTTTAGATTTAACTCTCTTGAGTGGAGAAATATCGTAACCCACGGGCAACTGAAGGAGAATCTATATTTAATCTGTTGTTCCTGTTTCATGCGGTATTTCCCCATTAATATTGATAGAATAAAATGAAATAAATGATAATAACACACTGTTGGAACAGGTTCAATATCCAACAGAAAAAACGTAGAAAGGGGCAAATTCGATTACCCTAATACACAAATACTTTTTCTTTTTTGTTTTTCCTTCAAGGAAACATGGAGGAGAACAGTAGAAAAAGAAAGGAAACAGCTAGGATTCAACACATGGGCAGAGGCAACCAGACAAGCGTAAGACATATAAAAATGGAGAAGACTCGTGCATGTCCCCATTCTCCACGATGAGACAGGGAACTAAGTCAATACACAAATACATGACCGCTCATGTTGAAACGCTAGTTTGAAGTGATTATCATATTCAGCATTCATTGTTTATATGTACTCTACTTCCACCAATAAAGCAGACCACCACGATATAACTGATATATTGTTGAAAGTGACATTAAACACCATAACCACCACCACCTGTAATCTACTGGATAGGAAGAGAAATATATAATTACAAGGGGTATAGCTAATGTAATGATCACTGTTACGTTTCATTCACGAGCTTTAATACCTCAAAAATTGTGTTTCCGAATTCCGTTTATTTCAGAGCTTAACGTATTGTATGGTAGCATGCAAATGAGTGAAATACATGTAGTCGTATTTTGACCTACTTTATGTTGTTTCGTAAACCGTTCCGTTACATCCTGCATTTGATATAAATAATATATAATTTCATAAAAAGTATTTAACATTACTTTCATATTAATTATTGTATACCTTTTTATTTTAATTTAGCGTTGGTCTACTTTATTTATAATGTGATATACGTATGATTATATTAAACTCTAACACAAAACAAAACAACAAAACAAACACACACACACACGTTTTTATTGTTATTAATTTTTGCTATTGTATGCGGTCTTTTTGAGTGGAATTGAATCTGCACAGTTTTTATTTATCGTTTGTAAATATCTGTATAGCCGTTGGAGGCCCAATTATCAAGATGGGGGAGAGTTGGGATCCCATTAACTGCTTAAGCACGCCCGGCTTTGTAAATTACAAAAAGGGTGCACTCGACTCGCAGCCGTTAGTGATAAAGTTTACCAGTTGCTTGCCCATGGCTGGTGATTCTCTCTGGGTACTCCGGCTTCTTCCACGATTAAACTGGTCGCCATGATAGAGCTGAAATATTGCTGAAAGTGGCGTTAAACACCACAAATCAAATCAATCATCAAATGCTTAAGTCGCTCACATTATTGTGTCTGTTCCTAAGTCAGAACCCAGATTCTCAACGCTATATGAATATGTCGTGGTGTTTTAGTGTATAATTGTTTTAGGTGAGATGTCATTGTTCTTCTTGTTAATATTGGTGGAATTGTTGATGCTTTACGCTTTCGTTTCATAATATCATTGTCGTAGAACTGGTAAACATAATTTTTCAAATAATCCCATTATATTTCAAATTTTGTCTACCACAAAATAACTATTAACAAAAACACAAATATCAAATTTAGTGCACACGACGCTATCTGGAATAACCTTCATCTGGTACGGGGTCACAATCGACAGTATGGAAAGCCAAATAATTTAAAGTTTTGGGCGCAATAAAACCAAAGGGCCTAAACAGGATAGCCAAAATCGGCTAAGGTCACGTATACCCGAGGGAGGAGAACCTTAGTTTTATTAATAATTACATTATCTAAGAACTGTAAAGGAGTAGGTATGATAAGGGCAGAAATTGGCCTAAAATATAGGCAAATTTTAAATAAAACGTATAGCTTTCATTGTTTGTTGATTTCATAAGACCTTTAACCCATCTAATATTTTGGTAACAATTTTCCATATTTGCACGTGCGATGACGTCACACTAGTCAATGAAAAGTCTATTGTTTCGTGAAAATATGTGAAATCTAACAAGAAATGTGTATTTAATGTCAATTTTCAGTATAACCACAAGCAGGTACCAAC
>MJUT01020951.1:106017-124373 GCA_002080005.1 Gigantidas platifrons | reverse complement strand
GCATATTTTAGTATGATGTTTAATATACATAAACACATATCACATTTAATTTTTGTGTTGGTACCCGAGTGTGGTCAGTATGAATTTTGCAATCAAAAAATTATTTTAAGGTCGATTTCTCGTCAGCGGCCATTTTTTATTGACCGTTTTCATCCGTAATAGATAGAAATAGAAATCGACCTTTTAATCTCATCCAAAATAAAGTTGTTTTATCGTAGTTGTTTTGCTACGGGAGTATGGTAAACTTGAACAATGTTTATGAACAAGTTTTGACGTTATTTAAATAGAAAAAAAACGGCTAAATTTTGGAGATGATTTACAGTACTGCCGACCTGATTGTGCATTGAGTCCCACGTGGTTTTTTTCTAACCCTCCGTGGAATTTCATGTGCTACTATGCTAAAGCATACTTTAATATTATCCCAACAAAAAGTACAGAAAACAAAACAAACAACCAAAAGGAAAAATCACGTGTAATACTAGTATCAGATCAGTAGTACGTCAGATTATCTTAGAAATTAATTCATTGGACATGTAAACGACACATCAGAACTTTCTATTTTTAGTAGTCCCTTTACTTTTTATTATTATTAATTTGTTTATTTTGACTTTTTCAAAAAATGAATTTTCGATAAATTTCATTTATATATAACTTAATTCTACATTTTCAATATTCACGTTGCGGTGGCGTAATGGTTAGCACACATGACTGCCGTTAACAACATCGTGAGATCGAATCACCGATTTTTTGTTTTTTTTGTTTTTTTACAAAATCATTATGCATCATAATAAAACGTTTTTGATGTGCTAACATTATTTAATGTTAAATTAACCGTTAAAACAAAATATCAAATGTCCATATATTATAGCACTTCATTTTGGGTTAACTACTCCAGGCAAACTTTTTTAAAGCATGACAAATAAAATAACTTGATATTTATTATACAGACACAAGATGAAATTCACATGTTCAGATTTTGATAACTGATTGATGATTATTTTGATAGATTGTCATTATATTAAAGTTTTTCCCCATTTTCCATGATATTACAATTTACATACAGATTCTTCTTTAATATCGGAACTTCAGTATCCATTCATTGGAGTGTTAGAATGTAAGTTTAATCTTGATGGATTATTGCAAGTAAATTATGAACTGACCATAATGAGAATAAAAAACATGATTTTCCCGTACAATAAAAAAACCCCCACAAAACATCATTCTAAAAACATTGTAACAATATTGATTATTAAATCGCATGTATGAATCTATTGATGCTGTACATTCCCCAGTTCTCTTAATTGTGAAATGTTGGGTAACACAAAAAGATAGAAATATAGCTGCTCATTTTCTAGTACAAATTCTTAATCATTAGTAAAAGTGATCGTTGCTTACCGCCAAGTGAACAATTCTTCAGCTATACGATGGCGAGAGCAAATTAAGTTTATATCAAAATGGTGCTGTCTGGTTTGTTCTAGACTAACACACTTAGTTGGAATTTTTAGTTCCATCTCAATGCTGGGCGGATAGACATGGGCATTTACACATTATCATGATTCCGAGCCAACCAGTTTTTGTTCTAATGCTTTACTGTCGTGTGTTTAGCAGAGATGCAACACATACCAATTGTATTCAACTTTTGATTACAAAAATAAAAAAGAAATGACATAAGGAAAACGGATCGTACAATAAAGGTTAACATTGCTATCGTTGCCTTGTTTAGTGCCGACTGAAAAAAATGTTATACAATGTCTAATGAACTGAAATTGATCCCTTTTATACAATTTAAACCATAAAAGTGTTTAAAAAAAACAAAGAACAACTTGTTCTCATAAAGAAATATATATTTACGGTAAACATATCGTGTTCGTATATGGCTGAATATTTTTTTTTNAAAAAGGAGAAACTATAAAGTTCAGAAAAATAACGTTAGAAAGGGTAATATATAAGACTTTCCTAAATGTTGCATTATTGTGGCCAGAGATTGTTGTGTGTTTACTGTGATGTGCTCGTCACATGGATATTGACTTCCGTAATGAGTGCAAATCTCACCGACACTAAAAGTTAATTGATGATGACAATGAAGTGAAGCTTCTACTGAAGAATTTAATGCATCTATGACATTGGGTTTTTTTCGATAATCATTATTATGTTTGATTACCATTATCACAAAGAAGTACAAGTATGTACCCTTGTCCATCGATCTACACGTCCATACGATGATACGACCATGCACCCTAGGTTTTGGTTAACTTATGGATATACGTCAAAATCTTGAATATAATAAATGGTATAGTCACGATACAACATTAATGATATTTTGTATTAATTAATGCCTGATATTGTCCTTGATGTGTCATTGTTACCTCCGTGTTACCCTTAAGCACTGTTGCTAATTATGTAGGAATAGGTTCAATTTTCATTTACTAGATAGGTATGATTCAGCAATGGATTTGGATAAAACGCAACAGTATTTACTGATGGTTAGGGCACTGTTAACTGATAGTTCCAATAAAATGCTGTTTCTTTTAGACTAGATATCAGCTACTAGATATAGCTTAGTAATCATGTGCGGGCATTATGATTCCCCGATAGTACATTGTGTTGTCTGTTTTCCCCCACTATAAGATATTGTATATCGGGTATTATTAATTTAAAGAAAAACAATACTTGAACCTCTAGCCATACAGTGATTTCAGAGGTTTTCATGATTTATTATACGCCCGCTCGACGAGAGTCGGGGGTATATAGGGATCCTCATGTCCGTTCGTCTGTTCGTCCGTCACACTTTTGGTTTCAAGATAATAATTAAAGTACTGCTCAACCAAATCTTTTCAAACTTTCACACATTACTGTGTACCATAAAATACAGGTCAAGTTTGATTACAGTGTATTTCACATTTACAGTTCATGAGTTATGGCCCTTTTTCTCTTAGAAAATAGGAACTTTTTAGACTTCCGGATGATATTTAAAGTATGACGCAACCAAATCTTATCAAACTTAAACACAATGTTGTGGACCAATAAATACAGGTTATGTTCGATTACGGTGAAATTGACATTTACCGTTCATGAATTATAGCCCCTTTTCTCTTAGAAGATATGGCTTTAAGGGTTTCTGGATAAAAATTTGGAATGCGGAGGTATCTGTGATTACCAGATCAACTTTCTTTAGTTTTATTATTATAGTATTCTAGTTTTTTAAGGTATGCAGGTAAAACAAAATTAAGGAGATTTGACATCTCAAGGTCTATGTTAATTTGTCATTTTGGGGTAAATTGGGTGAGGGGTTTTTCAGTTTCCATCCGTTTCCATGGGTTCATTTTAAATTTGTATTATTCAACATGGATTATATCCTCTCCTGCCGCTGTAGCACTGCTTTACCATGTTGTGCAGTTGACTTTGTTCCCTTGACATTCTATTTACTGAAAACATTTTCCTCTCTTGATTTAAAAAAATAAACATATCAACATTCGGTTATAAAAAAAAAAACAATTTACAGAGCTCAGCATTGGCGAGTTTCTTCGGTTGCTAGGGATAATATTTGGTTACTAGGGACATTGTAAGGTTTAAGGAATTCTTATAATATATACTGGTTAGTAAATGATAGGATGTCTCTGCTAGGGTGCTGTTGTAGAAATGTTTTATTGATTAAATAAAAGGTCCATGAGATCTACAGGAAAATACTGTGCATAGGGAGACCTGTTGCTATGGACGGGGCATAACTATGAATAAAAATATCAAAATGTATTTTTGGAATATGAAATGATATTTGTAGTGTGTATATCTTGAAAAAAGTGTACCGCTTAGTCAAATATCAAGTCAAAAGATCGTAGATGTCAACATTCAACCTTTAATTGCAATAATATAGGCTAATTTAATGTTTACAAAACCGTTGCTATGGTGATATAACTACGCAAAAATACTATATGTTACCATAGATCAATGCAATATCATTTGTAGAGTGTACATGCACATAATATAATATTTTGTCGAAAAGACTATACAAGATATGTAAAATAAAACAAACATATTTGAATTTCAATGATTAATTGGACCCTCCTCCATTTACGTTGTTAAGCAACAAAGGACAAAGTGAAATCATCCAAAAATTTATTTTCTTACCTTTCAATGATTGTGTTTAATATTATATCTATATAAACAGTTTCTGAGATTGGGCCAACATCGACCCTTATCATACCAACTCCTTTAAGAAATAAATATGTCTAATAAACCATGTCAGTGTCGAAGTAATGACTACTGGGCGGATGATACCATCGGGGACTAATTGTCCACCAGCAGAGGTATCGACCCAGTGATAGTAACAAAATGCTTGAAATGCTTTGTTACGCTATCGAATGGTTTGGAGATTTACATTTGTCAGTTACAAACAGCAATGTAGATCTATATATGCAATGACATTAATAACCGTAGTCTCGTAGTATTAATTGCATGACTTGGGAGTTTATCAATAGCAAACTATTTACAGAATGTATATATCGTGAGGGTCATTCGTATCATTGACCAATATATAGATAATACATATTAGAGAAAACTGAAGTGGCAATCAAGAATGGACAATCCAGAGACACTGGCAACATGGGGAGCACAAGACACAGGACAAAGACAAATAAAACAAAAAAACACAACACAGAAAACAGAATGGACAATCCAGAGACACTGGCAACATGGGGAGCACAAGACACAGGACAAAGACAAATAAAACAAAAAACACAACACAGAAAACTTAAAAGGTGAGCAACACCGACTCACAAAATGCCGAGGGTGAACACAGGCAGACGCGATATTTGTTTACCTAAATACGAGTTTATCTTCTGTCAACCTGAACCTTACTCGAGTAACACCGGTTGGGTGCCACTAGTGGAACAGGAACTGTACATCGTTCCGGAGCACATGAGTTAACCCACATTTTTTAGTGAGCTTCGTGTTGCTCAATCTTAGTTTTCTGTGTAGTGTTTTTTAAATCATTGTTTGTCTGCTGCTCTTTTGGCTATTGTATTAATATTGTATTATTGTAATGTTTGTATTTCAGTCATAATCTATTAAGACAGGAAATAATGGATTCTACCATCTTATTCATCTGAATAAAATTTTATTCAAAAATGACAAATCTTAATTATAAATAAATAAATAAATAAATAAATAAATATGATATCGACTACTTATTGTCAGAACGCTAACAAAATAAACAATATATATTTAAATTAGATCAGATACAAACTCGTTTTATTTTAGCTGTGACAATTGTGTTAGTAATCGATAGCGCCATTTTGAAAGTGTTACAATTTGAAATTTATATTCCCTCTTGTGCAGCTCAACAAACGTGTTTAATCTTATAGGGAAGTATTACATAATTATAACACGAATAATGATAACTTGTTATAAAAGGTAAAAGGTAAAATATGTTTAGGTTTAAAAATTTCAACATCATACACAAGTGTTTAAAAATTTCTCGTTAATTTAAAAATAAAACATAAAACTGCCATCATTAACTGAAACTTCAATCCATTCATTGTAACTGCTGAGAACTTTCTCAACAAGGATAGCCCATGAAAGCCATTCAGCTTATTTCCAATGGGGTCCTTTATAAGTATCAGCTTAAAGTTCAAGTGGACATTAAAAGATCAACATGAGCGGGTAGAGGGATTACTTAATTTTAAAATAAGTACATTATCTATGAATATATATATATAATTGTCATTATTATGATATGACACGTCTTTCCCGTTCTTCACTGGTATGCACATGTATCAGGTGGCACTTCACTTCTTTTTTAAATCTTTGCAAATCATTGATGGATTTGATCGAATCGGGTAGATAATTCCAATCATGGATTCCATTGTAGTAAAATGTTGTTGATTCGATGCCTTTTATCTTTGGTGTAGCATAATTAATCTGACTTGATCTAGTATTATGGGCATGATGTTCATTAATCTTGATGAAATAATTTTTCAAATAAGAAGGACATGTATCATAATAGATTTTATGAGCATGGTTCAACCGAAGCTGTTTTACTCTGTTTTCAATATTTAAAAATCCCAGACTAGATAATTCAGCTTGCTTTATACTAGTTCTTGGGCCCATGCTTTTAATGAATCTAACTGTTTTGTTTTGTGCCACTTGCAGTTTGTCTACCTCCTACATGCTAGAACATCCGAGGAGGTCGAAGGGTTGATGTCATTGACATCTAGCTACAGTTTCACGCCCACACACGACAGTGGTCCCCAGTCTCACACCCACACATAATCGTGAGGTTTTCAGACACCCCCTCAATTTAATCAACCTTGTTTTATATGTACGTTTTGTAAATTCGTTGTTTGTCCTTTTGTAATTTTTCTTTTGGCCATTGTGTTGTCTGTTCTTCTTCGATATACGGATTCTGATTGCCACTTTGATATCTTCAAACTCTTCTTAGCTGTTCATAGTTTTCAACGCTTTCCTTTTCCAATATGTTTGGTATTCGAAAAAAGAGGAATGACATTGTTGATGAATACCAACACACTAAACCCTCAATATTGAAAGATTGCTATGTTGAATCCTTGCATGTCACCTTGTTTTGTTAATCTTAATGAATAAAATAGTTTAACCCCGCCATTTTTCATTGAAGTGCCTGTACCAGCATAAGAAGGCGAGAGTTAATGTATATATATGCTAAGGGGTATCGCTTTTGCTTGTTTCTATGATATTGATATTTGATTTTGAAATTATTGCGACCACGTGGTATTTCTTAATTTTCTATTTTAGAAAAAAAAAGTTTTAAACGACCAAAGAGGTAATCAGAAGCCGTTGGCATGTACTGAATATATCTGCAATGCGGGATCAATCACGCCATGTTCTTATTCCCAGGTCAAATGGAATGCATTTATAATAACGAACAGTCTGTGTGTTGTAATCATGACAATCCTCTGTTGTACATGTTCCCAGTTTGATATCAATATTGTGTTGACTGTTCTTCTTCGATGTACGGATTCTGATTATCCCATGGTATCTTCTTCTTCGATGTACGGATTCTGATTATCCCATGGTATCTTCTCCTTCGATGTACGGATTCTGATTATCCCATGGTATCTTCTTCTTCGATGTACGGATTCTGATTATCCCATGGAATGTTCTTCTTCGATGTACGGATTCTGATTATCCCATGGTATCTTCAAACTCTTCTTACCAGAAGTAAAGTGTATATTTAAAAAGCTTAAGCTATGTATATGTATTTGAGATAAAAATATTTTCGCTTTAATAAATTGGGAAAAAAATACTATATTGTCGCTAAGAAGGCTAAAAATGGAATATGTGCTATCATATAGTAGCATTTGTTGAATATATCTACAATAACGGAAGGACGGACTAATTACATTTTAAGGGAAGGGCAGGGCCTTATTCCCTGGTAAGTAAATTCATCATGTAAATATGGCCATGGTATATTTACATGTCTACGGGTATTATTTTTCATACTGTGATCAGATATATTTATTTATTATTTATGAATGAATGTAAGATTTCAATTGATTTTTGCCCAAAACGATATGGCTTGACCGTTTATCTCTTAGACCAGGTACATTTTTAATCAATCGTGCTATATATAACTTTTAATAAATGTAAAAACGTATTGTATCCAGTTTGATTGCCCTCTTGGTATTCGCTAACGTATTATATTAATAGATTAACCAGATAGAAATAATGACGTGTTTTTGTAAACATTTCAAAACTGATTTTGTATTTAATTTGACAAGTGACTTCTAAATTACTTTCAATCATTATCATTTATCTTGAAGAACATTTTTTCTGTTGTTTTTATTTTCTATTTGTTTTTTAATTTGATAGTTTGTGAAGTAGAAAACAAAATTTGGGGTGTTACGCATGGACACAATTGAAAGTCAGTTTGAACCTGATTTATTGACAAAGTTTCAAGCAGACTCTTTATTAACCAAGACTTTTTTTTAACTCATTAATATAATTTCTATAAATTAGAATCTGAGCATCAGATTTTCTACACTTATATACAACACAATGACACATTTTCTACAGGTACAAAGCTTGTCTTATTTGATTAAAAAGTCTCTAGAACTGACGACTGCTAAATTCTTAATATGATAGTAAAAGGAGAACAAAAACATCGGAATAATTCCAAAACCTAATCGAGAAAAGAGGCAAATTTGATAGCCTATAATGTAACATACATATAGATGACAGCACAATTTCCTGTTTTGGAATAAGCACTTCAATAAAAAGCTATGAGCTCACACCTCCCTTGGTGAAACGATGCCGTCCTGCACATGTTTTCCACATGTGAGTATGCCAATAAATATTTAATTATAAAAGAGGATATGAGGCTCACATCATTTTTTCTTTCTTTCGAATATGCTTCCAACCAATCCCGCTCCATTCCTCATATAAATAAAACTATTTCGACCGACATTAAAAAAAGAATCGTGTTAATTTTCAGGCAAGATGAGTGAAAGTAGTGGGTATACTTAAGACCCTATACCGGACTGCTTGCAATGATTTGGAGTCCTATATGTTTGTTTCTTTCCATAGCTATAATAATGTATTGATGATGAAAAGAAACATATTGTTCAAAATATTAGACCAATTTGTACACAAACAAATTGACTAGTGACGAGTTGTAGAAAAGAAAAGAAAGACAAGTTTACGTATGAATTAATTATGCCACTTTGTTTCCAGGCTACTTTACATGTATTCAGTACATAATTAAATCATAATTTATTGTGGAAATCGTATCACATATATTCCGACAGTGTGGTATTTTTTTAATTTTCATTTCATTATTTTTTTTAACAAAATGAAAATGAAAATATGTTAATGCAGAAAATAATACCAAATATATTTCCATGTATAGTCAGATCATACGGTACCGCGGGTTCTATGATTCCGTGTATTCACTTCATATAATATTTCGCCGCCATATTTTTGATTTAGCTACCACTGTACCATAGAACCACGATATTCATGTATTGAATGGTTCGAAATAAAATAACAGTTTCATATCAGATGAACACATTTTTTTGTTGCTGTTGTTGTTGTTGACATATTAGTTCCAGAGGGTTAACTTTGTTTACACGGGTGATAGTATATGTCTTTAATGGCCAACATGTCATAGAGGGACATCTTTGATTATTTTTATCGATTCAAGTTGCTACTGGAGATAACTTTTCTATGTCCATATATTTGGCAGAATTAAATATTCACCCTGAAGAAAATGATTCATGATCAATGTACAGTCCAACAGGAAGAAGAAAACATTGAATGTTTGTGTTCAATATTTTGTTGTAGATAATAATATATTGCTGTCAGAGATACTACTGACTTTGAAAAGTGAAGTATATGTATGGAGATATTATTCGCAACGATGACATCTTGGAGATAATGGTTTCTTATAAATGTTTATTTTCTGCCTGAAAACAATAATTCGGAAGAGAAAGTTTAAACAGTGGCGGTCAACAATCGAATTCACCAATACCAAAAAAGGGAATAATCACGTCTCACTCAAATCACTGAACACAGAAATGGCCACGACATTGGAAATCCAGGTCCTCGATCGGGACACATGCAAAAATGTGAAGGGGCTAAACCGGTTAACGAGATTCCAAAACCCCTTTGGTTAAATTAATCTCAAACGGAAAAACAGACATAAACAAATGATGGAAAAAGCAGCAGAGATTTGTTACCTACTGACACAGACTGCATACTATCACAAACATGAATGACAATATAAACATGGACAATACAATAGTATGGTCACCAAATGTTTGTAGTAAACTGACTATTAGCCCGGGAAGTAGAATCTGTTGGTTAAATACAATTATAATAAAAACAAACAAAGCATAACTGATATCAATTAGTTATAAACATCTAATGAAATTAATGGTCTTCATGGGAAACCGAATAATTGTTGGAATCAAATATTCAACATAAAATAGTAATACATCATAAAATGAAATATAATGATTGAATTGCTAGTTGGGTCTACTAGCTGTACAAGAAGATTATCTTTATCTGTTTTAACAAGGTAAGCTTGTATATTGTTTTACTAAATCATAGACCTTTTCAATATTTTACAAGCTTAGATGTGTCAGATTTAAACATGTTAGCTTTGCTGGTTAATTACTTCACAATGTAACATGGAAGAAACACACCCTTTGTGATCAGATCTCTACATGTAGAATTGTATTTAGATGAAAGATCTTTATAGTGGTAATAAAAGTAGTGAATGTTTTCAATAATTTATGGAAACGGTATCCATTTTGTTAAAGTTGTTTTTCTGCTATCAGGATATTACTGTCATTGGACACAATAAACATTATTACAAACACGCGCAAAACAAACCAACTAAAAAAACGCCACTATCCAAAAAAAGAAAAATCAACGATAGGAAAAGTAAAAAATTCTATTTTGTTGTAAATAAGTGTGTTAAAGTTACCTTGAAAAAGGGATATGTGTAAATCGAAAGATTGACACGAATCCTTTGCAATATGAGATTTATTCAACGTAAGTTCCATGGGATAAATTCGTGTAACAAACGTAAGAAAGTTACAGTTAATATATCGTCTAAGTATCTATAGTTATTGTTGAAAAAACTAATCAGTGATTAAACTTTTGCACCAGAATTATGTCGGTAAATGTAAAAAATATTTAGAAATAAACGTTAGAGAATACCGAAGGGACAATCAGAAATGGACAATCTAGAGAACCTATCAACACAGGGTACACAAGACGAAGACAAATAAAATAAAACCACATACAACATGCTTCTGTGTAGGCTATTTTTCGCTTGTTTTTATATGTATTGCCGTGAGAAATTCAGCTATCAAGAGGGGAGGGTTAAAATCACAATAACCGGGTTTGTGTCCGTTCTGTTGATATTGGTGGAATTCTTCATCATCACTATTTAAACATTCTTTTCATAATTTCATTGAATATCTCACTCAATCTGAATTAAACAGTTTGTTTTCATATTGGTCTGTCGATTTAAACAAAAACAACTTAATCCAACTTCTGTTACCACATGACTTCCGACTAATCTGCAATAGCAAAAATATGAGGAAAAGTTGACTTAATACCTTCGTTAGCAAATATAAGATAAAAAGTGTCTATACTAATGGTGCATTATGGTACACACACATATATTTGTAAGATTATATTTAATACGTATATTTAGAAGAGCTTACTTAAACATCAATCTGACTTAACTACAGTCACTGTCCTTAAAAGGAAACTGATGATGTAAACATATTCTATAAACCACACTTTGATGCTATCATAGTCGTTGGACAATACAACATGAGGATCATTAAAGGGACATCTATCTGCAGGAAAGCATGAAAAGAAAGTTTAAGCAGTGATGGTCAGCAATTCTATCACTATCAACAAAATGAACAATCATCTCTCTCCTAGCTTAGTCAACATTAAAAAGACCACGGCATATGATGTTGGAAATCCAAGTCATGGCTTGGAACAGATACACAACTGTGTCAAGACATATGTAATTGCTCACTATAACCATTAGTTGTGTAATTTATAATACTAAATAATATTAAGAAAAGCAAAACATACACATCCTGATGCATAAAGTTATATATCAAAATCAAAATCCCCAGGTTTCTACACAATGCTAAATATTAAAGATAAAACGAGCAATTAGGAAAAATAAGCACAAAACACACATCGCCTTACGGATGATCTTGTATATTAAACAAAGTCCAAACACTTAAATTGATTGGATTTGCACTGTGCTAGCTCAATGAAACAACAGTACGCGGATGGACTTGTCACAGCACTCGATTAACCTGATTCCGAGTCAACCAGTCTTTGTTCATACTCCTTAATTATTATACACAATATTTATATAGCGCATATCTAATAAATATTACACTAAGCGCTTTACATCCTTAACAAATTTAAAAATACATAGTAGAAAAATAAATACACGAATTAAAATAGTAACAAATAGAAAAGCACATACAAAAGTTATGCAATGTTAAAAATTTAGAAAAATAAACATATGAAACCATTAAAATATGATATAAAATATATGAGAAGATGATAAAAATTGTCAATGGAAAAGTAATGCCAATAAAATCAAAGAAATGGAATAAGTCACACGCTGTAAAAATTTAAACAAAATCACTAAAAGCTTGCCTAAATAAAAATGTTTTCAGTTTCCACTTAAAAGCATCTATGGAATCCAAAACTCTAATTTCGTGTGGTAAATTGTTCCATAGAGTAGCAGCACTTTTGTCAAATCTCCTTTCACCGTACGTCTTTGTACGAATCCGGGGTGGATTTATCCTCACTGAATTTTCAGAGCGAAGAGTTCTAGATGGACGATGAATGGCGATAGGTTCACTAAGATAGGCTGGAGCAGTTGCATGTAACGATTTGATAACGTAAAGCAGAATTTTATACTGGCAACGGTACTGAACGGGCAGTCAATGGAGAGCAACAAGTGTCGGTGTAATATGATCATGTTTCCTGCGACGTGTGATCATACGTGTCGCAGTGTTCTGTACTCTCTGAAGTCTATCGATGACAGTCGTGTTGCGTGCTTAGCGGAGAACCAACAATTTGCAATTTTATAAGTCTTTGCAATTGGCTTGACCCGACCGCACTCGAACCGTTGGGCCAAGATCTTATGTACTCGGGCGAGCACGCTAACCATTACACCACCGATCGGGTTCATCGTCTTTTTAATGATGCAAAGGGCTATAAAAGTAAAATAAGACACGCATCGCCTGATAGATAATGATGACGATTTAAAACAAAACACGGCATAACCTTGTTGATCGTACTAAACAATCATTGTTTTATTGAAATAGATATAAAATATTTAAGATGGATAAACACAGTTATGTGATTACTATTCTACCGTCATGTAGGAATCACGCAAGGTCTGGCTTATAATAAATTGTACTTAATCGTTAAGTTTTCAGCTTAAGAATTCTTACACATTTTGATTTATTGTATGCTTTTTTTCTGATTAGAATGTTTTACATGAAGAATAAAAGAAAGATAAAAAGATATGTAAATGGGATATTTTTGGAATCGTTAAAAATACTTGCAATACATATTTAAGTAAAATGAGTTTTTCGTGGAACTGATCGCACGGTTAGCACCGTGTGCCTATTACATGTATGAAGTGAAAGTTTAAACAGTAATTGTCATCAATTCCACAAATATCAACAAAATGAACAACTACCACAAACCACTTTACCACAAAAGACGACGCCATATGATGTAAATTCAGATCTTGGCTTGGATCATGCACAAAAGGTGGCGGAGTATACCTAGTTAATGGTATCCCAAACCCCCTTTGATAATTGAATCTCTATCTACAATACAGTGAGATAGAAACGAATTTGTGAATTGTGTTCCCATCCATTGCGAAGTGTACTCTGTATATAATATTGTATGATAAAGTTGGTCAGTGACTTCCGGTGTTCCGTTCTCTCCTTGCTGGTGTAACCAGCATATTGGTGTTAAACATGCATAATCTATGTTTAATAAAATGGTTGGTATATAGCATACACCGAAAAACGATGATTTAATTACCTTCTTGACTTAAAATAAAATGCAACTATAATTTCTAAAACATGTAATACAGGAAATGCCAGTCATCAAGTATAATATATTGTACTTTTCATATAAACATAGTACACGAGTATTTGCAAAAACAATTACGGGTATACAACATTTTTAAGATTTATCATAGAAAATACATACAATAAACACGTGTACAGTGGTGTAATTTTCTAATCCATCCACATGTCTTTCTTATAGCAAAACAAATATTATACATAAACCCCTTGATAGCCTTGTTATTCAGGAAGAAAGTCCTTTATTAAGCCCATTACCTCATTATACCATCATTACAGCAGCTTTATACAACCTCCATTTGCTAACAGACCATCGTAATCTAATTCTTACGTTATGGCCATTAAATCATATTTTGTTGTCAGACATTTTCAATGGTTTTATATCCACGTTTGAATTAACAACCGTCAACACTGTTCTGGTAATAATACTTCGCCTTAAAAACTATATTGCATGCAAAGATGTACGCTAAAATAGATACCACAACTCTAATAAAAGAAAACTGGCGTTGTTCTTTTGTTCGTATAAAGCTGACTTCATGCATGGGCTTCTAAATGATGAGAACGAATAAAAAGCTATCCTGTTTTTTTCTTTCAGTTTCACGCTTACACCATAGTGAATATTTCAAAGTTTGGCGACTATGTTTATCGTATCTATATCAGTTATATTTTCATAAAAGTTTTGAAAACTGAAATCCACGTTTGAGGAGACCAGTTAGAAATCCGAATTCATTATAGGATTAAACACTGTTTTTTTAGGAAATTATCTATGTATAAACTCCGGCAACTCACTCACAAACTGAATAAAGTCCGAAGCAGAGTACACGATCAGGTACCTCAAGGTATAGGTTCACAACCCCTTAACCAAAATGTAGCCCAGAACAATCAGAGAAAGTCAGGGTCATATCCTTTTCGTGTCTGTTGGAGCTATAACAGGGGTAAATGCGACTTTGGCAGTCGATGCAGATTTGCTCACAAATGTTCCAAGTGTTCCGGTGAACACCCCGTTAAGACATGCAGAGCCAAATAAATGTAATCTTTACTCATTGGGAATGTCGCCTATAAATGCGGAAATAGTCGAAAAATCATTAATTGAATATCCTCTCCCTGACATAAAGAAAGAATTGATTTTAGGTTTAAAATTTGGTTTTAAGCTCCAATATTCAGGTACAAGACTTCCGATACGCTCAAAAAACTCTAAAAGCATTTCAGAACATTCAGAATTGGTTTTGAAAAAAATAAATAACGAAGTACATGCGGGAAGGATAGCAGGGCCATTTATTGAACCCCCAATTCCGACCTTAAGAGTGTCCCCTATATTTCTAGCCCCCAAGAAAAATGGCGAGTTTCGTCCGATTCACAATTTATCACACCCGTCAGATAATTCCTTAAACGACTTCATAGACCCGGAATTTTGCTCCGTCCGGTATGCTGGCATCGATGACGCGGTTGAGATGATAAAGCGCATAGGGAAAGGAGGTATGTTGGCTAAGGCCGATATTAAGAGCGCATGTAGATTGTTGAGAGTGGCACCGTCCGATTTTGACCAGCTAGGATTTCGGTTTGAAGGAAAATATTATTTCGACAAATGCCTCCCTATGGGTGCATCAATCAGTTGTTCCATTTTTGAAAAATTCTCTACCGCATTACATTGGTTTACGGAACTGCAATGTCATAACAAAAATATCCTCCACTATCTAGATGATTTTTTATTAGGAGGACCCGCTGAATCTCCATTATGTCAAATCACTCTCGATACTTTTAGAGACGTCTGTAAAACGTGGGGCGTGCCGTTAGCAGAAGATAAAACAGTTGAGCCAGTCCAGATTTTGACCTTTTTGGGAATTGAATTTGACACTCTAAAAATGGAGTTAAGGCTTCCTTCAGAAAAAATTTCCGAAATAAAAATCATGTTAGAACTGTTCATGCATGTTAGAAAAGTTATTTTGCGCCAGCTCCAGTCATTAATCGGTTTGTTGAATTTCGCGTGTCAAGTTATAGCTCCCGGACGGGCTTTCTGTCGAAGACTTATCGATGCAACCTGTGGTGTTCGTAAGGCGCATCACAAAATCAGAATATCAAAATCGATAAAAGAAGACCTAATAATTTGGCAGACGTTTTTGTCAAATTATAATGGCGTCACTGTTATGCCCGACACTGCATGGACCTCAGCCGATTCTATTGAACTTTTTACAGATAGTGCAGGGGGTAAACAGAGGGGTTTCGGAATATATTTTCAGGGTCGGTGGGCACAAGCAAACTGGCCAAACGAGTGGGCTGAAAATGGGACTCTTGCAGATATAACTTTTTTGGAGCTTTTCCCATTCGTAGTTGCTATAAGTATTTGGGGACTTCATTTGAGGAATAAAAAACTGACATTCAATATTGACAACAAATCTGTTGTATATATCATTAATCTAAAGTCGTCAAAATCTCCTAGAGTTATGGCCCTTGTCAGAACCTTAGTTTTGCAGACCCTTATTCACAACATTGTGATAAAAGCCGTTCATATACCGGGAAAATTAAACAGTATAGCTGATTCTTTAAGTCGCTCTGATTTTCAGAAATTCCGACAACTATGTCCTGGTGCAGAAGACGAGAAAACACCAATACCAAACCATCTATGGACGAGTTAGCCACAGAAATCGACGATCTTGTCGAATCTTCCGTTGCTTCGAACACCTGGAAAGTTTACAAAACGGCAGTTGATTCCTTTCAGAACTTTCGACAGTTATATGATATGAGCCAGTCTTGGCCGGCCCCCCTTAATGACATCCTTTTTTATATTGCTTACCTATCCCACACGAACCATTCTCCGTCCACAGTCGTAACTTATATTTCTGGATTAAGTCATTTTCATAAATTGCACAACTTTCCCGACAACACACAAGTTTTTGTGGTGGGGAAAATGATAGAAGGTTTAAAGCGGAAAAGACCGTCCCAACCAGATGTTCGCGTTCCTATCTCACTCGATTTGTTAAAACGCTTGATAACGTCATTACGCTCCATTTGTACCTCAACCTATGAAGCCACCCTCTTTTCCTCCACGTTCAATTTAGCATTTTTTGCCCTTCTCAGAATCGGGGAAATCGCGTCTGATACTAACAATCGACCAGGAACTCATGTTATCCGCTTTCTGGACATTATGTTTAAGGTCTCCGATTGTGGGCACGAGGAACTGCACCTAACTTTAAAAAGTTCTAAAACAGATCAACGGCTAAAATCCGTGACTTTAATCATACGGAGACAGGTTGACAAATTGATTTGCCCCATAGAAAGCCTGAAACGGTATCTTGGTATTCGCAGTAATATTCCGGACGGGAACCTATTTATACATTTTGACGGATCAAACTTGACGCGATACCAGTTTTCCTACATTCTGCAAAAATCATTAAACTTTTGTGAAGAGAAGGGTCTTTATAAACCACATTCATTCAGAATTGGGGGTGCTACTGAGGCTAAACGACTCGGCTTTGATGATGACACCATAATGCAATGGGGGCGCTGGTCATCGAACGCTTACGAAAAATACATTCGTCTTGATCTTTAAATAAATCAATTATGATCTCATACTTAATGCAAACCAACTTCTAAATTCAGTAGTTTCTTTTATACTTTCTAGGCCCCAAGAATATATGGATCATAGGATCTTCAATAGTACATTGGGCTCGGAGAAATGCCTTTACTAGACCTGGGGGACAGCAGCTGACACTGCAAAATTCAGGTTGTAATGTTTTCTGGCTAGGCCAAAGGGGAATGACTTGGGATTGTCTTAATAAAGTAGTAGACAAAAATGTTTCGGAGCTCCGTTTGGCGAAGTTAATTGTCATCCAGTTGGGTTCAAACGACCTTGGAATTAAGAAAACGTATGAATTATACTCTGATATCGAACGGGACCTTTTGATGTTGAAAACCATGTGCCCAAATGCAAGAATTGTATGGTCCGAAATACTTATGAGAAGGTATTGGCACAGTGCTCAGGATGGTAGAGCACTGGAAAAGTCTAGAAAAAGATTAAATTTACTGGTACGAAACTTTATGCAAACCATTGGTGGTTGTGTAATAAGGCACAGTAATATCCGTGCGAGTGAAAAATCGCTTTACAGATTCGATGGCACTCATCTATCAAACACTGGTAATGAAGTGTATCTAAACAACATACAAGGTGCAATCGAACTATTTTTTAGCAAATGATGGGTCGCTGCTGATAATTTATTTCGCCAAAAAGGGTCTTATTGAAAGCTTTAGGGAGTGGCATATTTGCGTGGCGGTGACCCGTTTTACGGCTCATCTGGCGGGATGTGGCAAGATGATGACGGGACATGTCGGTATCCCAAAATGTGCGTCAGCTTATATTTTGAGTTTTTTTCTTCTGTGTTACCACGGAGTTTGTAGGGTCTTCTCTGTTCACCAGACAGACCGGTGATTGAATTGATACCAGTTCGGATCCTTAGGTTATATTATTGAACTTCTCCGTAAACGTGTACCCGTTTTCTCTCTTACCCGTGTGTTATCACGGTACCGGGAGGATTATTATCGCTTCTACTGTTACCAGTAGAGCACAGGCTTGCCAAATTACTGTAACCGGCGATCTGCCTCTTCATCTTGCCATATCCAGTTCACGCAAACATTTAATTTTTTCGCTGTGGCCATTATACTCCAGCGCTCGTCTTAATTACTGCCTTTTTACATGAATCTTTTATTAAGTGTGTTTATTTTATTCCGATA
>MJUT01020951.1:85677-102449 GCA_002080005.1 Gigantidas platifrons | reverse complement strand
CTAAAATAAGTGTTCAAGGTAAGCTTTTTAAATATTTTTGTGTATTGTTGTAAATATGACATGTAGAATTTCACATTTTCAAGATGGCAGATCCTTGTTAGTATCATTGCTCGTAGATTTATACGCGTGGAATGACCGGGGAAAAAAGTAGTCTGGTAAACGGAAATATCGATTTATAAATTCCTTTTGAATGATGTAGAATAAGTGACGATATCCAATCGGATTACGAGTTATTGATAAATTCTAGTAAGAATAGAATTATACTCGTATAAGCGTGCAACACACGTCCTGGATATTGCTTCTCGGACACTTTCGAAAAATTGTTAGCATTAAAAAAGAAAACACAAACAAACGTTCCATTCTTAAGCTTCCATTTGCCAACACAGGTCTTGATATTATTAATCAAGGAAAGATCCTTCATGAGAAACCAATCAAATCTAAAGTTATTTCCTATTTTAAAGATTATTTCTTACGATCATTTCATATACATATACTTTATGACAAGACAGCTTAAGTAATGAGGGTTAAAAATTGAACGCAAAATGCATGCCATATGGCATTGGAAATACAGACCCTAGCTTGGGACAGAAACAAACATGTGGCAAAGTTATACCTCCAACGACCATACAGGTGTAAACATACAATAAAATACCTGCACAGATTCGCTTTGTGTGGTCTCTTGCAATTTCAACCAAAGATGAAGACCAAGTCTGCAGACTAACTGTGAAATTGGCATTATGAATCAGACGTGGACACTGATACGGAGTCAACCCGTATTTGCTCTTTCTCCGTGTCTTTCGGTGAATAGGCAAATAACCTTTGGATAGCGTTTGGCTTGACATTACCGGAAATCGAAACCCCGATCTACCACACTCGCAGCCCACTCATTAATCATTATGCAACATCGATACAAGTGTACTTAAGTATGCACTGAAAATAGATGAAAAGATAAAAAAAAAAATAACCCTTGAATGGTACGACACCAAAAGACAGCACACCGCCATCGAATGGTTCCACACACACAATTGACAAGTACGGCATATATATCATCAAAAAATAAGTTATAAAAATTGGTTAAATTAAATATAATATAAATGTTCTTTCGAGCTTGTAAAAACACAGTGTACTGTTGGACTGATTCCTTAGATTTAAATTTATTTAAATCTATTTTATTACAATATTTTATTTCGTGACCTTACATTACTGTTTTATCACAGTTCTACATATCTAAAGTTGAAACATTAATTGTCCATGCGAACTATATTTTGACAACATTGATGCTATTTATTGCATGCACTAAAGCCAAGCTTCCATTGATGGTATCTATAACGACCTCTTCGTCATACAAATAAAATCGTTCTGCCTCCTACCATTTTATCGCTTGGCCTTTTACAGTTTGTGTCAATTGTTAAAAACGTTTAATCAATGTCTTTGACATGCTTGTAATGGATTTCTGTCAAAAATACACACTCTATTTTTTTTTAAGTCGAATTCATTGAACTTACAATTACTGAATAATAAATAGGATCTTGTTTTGCATATAGCTAAAATAATATCTCTGTTTTGTAAGTTGGTAAAAGCCATGTTTATATGGTAAATCCACAATAATTTAATAGGAATACTAATTATGTATAATGTGCAAGATTATGTAAAACATTGATACCATATGACATAATTACATGCATAAACTGAATATGCCATTTAACTTAGGAAAAATGAACAGATTCGTTATTTGTATCATTGAATTACGGTATTTTTTCCCGCTAGAGATAGTTATATGTTGCTGCGAGAGCTAAAACAGAGTACTTGAAAATTGAAGCTTTACATTAATATCAATCGCCACGTTTTATCGAATAATTACACACTTGTTACATGTAGTTGTCTTGTCTTCTTTTAATGCTTATACATAGAACATGATGAAACAACATACAGCTCCGTGCATATTCTGTGATGTCCTGTCACTACATAATTCTAGGTTTGGTGATTTCGTTGATCGCATCTATCCCATTGAGCTTAAAATAAAGGATACCACATATACATATAGGTCTGCTTCATACCTTGATCTACACCTCGTAATTGACAGAAAGAGATGCTTTCAATTTCCCCATTATGTTCTTCTTCGATTTACGGATTCTGATTACTCATTTTCTATCTTCAAGCTCTTAATTCTTGATTACAATGCACAATGATATGACCATTACAGCTCTGTATAGTATCTAAGTAAGGGTAATACTAGAATTACCCAACACCGAGGAATCTTCTAAAGGGAAAGTCAAAACTCATAAATCAACAAACATGTACGACGTCCGTCAAGTATTACCAATGTTTCACTTATTGATATTTATATTTACATAATAGTAGGACGAATACATAACTTTCATGATGGATGGACCATGTGGAGCGACTTTCTAGTCAATGCAACATACTTAGTAATAAGTAAGAAAGGACATGAATGTAACTGAATATGAGAGATTATCCAATTTTACACATTAGCGCTTTTACTGCTGTTCTAAATTTCCATGTTGATGTATGTGTCTCATTTAATTAATAAACAAAATATTGAGGCTCTTGAAGCTTATAATGGTTTACCTGGTGTTCAATTTTACTTCTACATTTCATAGTAAAAATTAAAACCGATTTTTTTTTTTTTTTTTTTTTTTTTTTTTATCATTTGAAATTCTTGCCAATAGTAATGGCAGCCGTCTTGGATCAAAGATAATTTAAACTCAAATTTCTGAGCAGAAGATTTTAAGGTGATTTTATTTCTCATAAAATGCAAAATCGGTATATATCGGTTGAACGAAAAGATTCAAAGAAAAACCCGAAATATATATCAAACTTCTCATTGCCATGTAGCTGCGGTTAAAATTTGAGCAACTCCAAACAATTAAAGAAATTTCTATTTTTAGTAACAATCACCATCTTAAATGAGGGCGGGGCTGTCGTACACAAATTTAAAATGGGATCACATAAAGACCATCCCCAGTTTAATTTGGTTTAAATTGGTCAAGCGGTTTGAGAGGAAAAGGTTTAGACGTGATCTTTAATAAAAATATGCCTAATTGCCATAATCGGTATAAATCAGCGGAATGAACAATTTTACACAAAAACCAGGAATATATGCTAAACTATTCATTGCCATGTTGCTGCCTTTATAATTTATGCTCATTTTGATTTATAATAATGCAGCAATGGACAATTAAAGAAGATTATCTTTTTAGTAACAACAGCCATCTTGAATGGGTCAGGGCTGTCAGACAAAATTTTGAATGGGAGCCACATGAGATTCATCCCAGCCAAATTTAGTTTAATTTCGTTCAACATTTAAATTTTAAAATTTAAATGTGATCTTTTATCAAAATATGTCAAATTTGATAAATCGGGTAAATCTGCTGAAAGAAAAGATTCACAGAAAAACCCAGAATATATGTCAAGTTACTCATTGTCATATAGCTGCAGTTAAGAATTGAGCTCAATTTGATTTACAATAAAACAGCAATTGACAATTAGATTAAATAAAACAGCCATTTTGAATGGAATGTCGGGTACACTTTTGAAAGGAACCCACCCAAGAACCATCCGTGCTAGGTTTGGCTTAATTTGGTTCATTGGTTTCAAAGGAGAATATTTAAATGTGAAAGTTTCCATGTACAACTGATGTACGACGGCCGTCAAGTAATAGAAAAAGCACGCCTTTGATCAGGAAAAGCTAAAAATTAGAAACAGTTAATTAGTGTTAAGCAATGTTCTCACCAGCCACAACAAAACAAACCACTTCTTTTTATTTCTTTTACTATGAGCGTAACCGATGTTGGTTGTTCCAAAAGCACATCGTGCTCGCTAAGTCATATATCTTCGTTGTTAGCCTTGGTTCATGCTAACCAACGATAAATAACAATTCTCCTGGGACTACAGCAAAATTACTTCCTTGGTTCATGTTCATTGCCGATAAGCGACATATTTTCTAACGACATCAACACAGACCACTTGTTTGGTTCATGTTACTTCGCTATAAGCGACAATCTCTCTAGTCCCAACCCCACATTCATATTAACTTGCGTTAAGAGACATTATTAAATGACTATGAATTTTCTTAATTCTGATTGGCTTAGAAGGTTCATTGCTTCCTCTGACAGAACTACATGTCCATCGCGCAATTTTGCGCGTGAGGTTAATAAATCTCATGTCGCCGTTAGTACGTACCAAAATATAGTAACAGGGGAAAACCAGCAGACTGATTAATATCGATAAATTTGATTGGCCGACATTTTGAACCTCAACCAATCAGAGGCGGTCTTGCTAACGAACTTCGGTAATCATCAGACGACTGTTAGTAAACAAAAATGAACGGAACAGCTTCGTCAGTAGAACCAGAAGTTAAGACACGTTTTGCTACAGTTGACGATGCAGCATTTGAAAAGCTTTTTTACGAAAAAGATGTAAAAACATTTACAAAAATTGTTATTTCATTGTTTTGAAACATTAGAAATGTCAAGCTTTAAAAACTGGTGTTTGTTGGTTTGAAGCAGCTACATATAAAAAAGAAAAAATGGAAATATCTAAGAAACAGCAACAATTCACATATTTACTAAAGTTCATAATGTTACAGTAGATTACAGGACCAGTCATTCAATAGAAAACCAGAACAATTCCAATGTACTTGGTGTAGGTCAGGTGGACATGGTATTTATCAACTGAGTTACCAAAGAATATGGAAAATGTCTAGAAAACAGACAAAACACAATTTTCACCACAAAATTACACTTATAATATGTCATTTAATAAAACAATAGATGACTTTTCATTTCGGTGGACACTGATTTATCAACCCATTGGAAGTGATGTTCACCTCAGCGGTGAACATCACTTCCTCTGGGTTGATAAATCACATTGTCCACCTTATGAAAAGTCATTAATTGTATAATATCTCCAGTCCCAGCCTCACATACCACTTCCTAGGTTCATGTTAATCAGTGATAAGCGATAATATTTCAGTCCGAACAGCACACACTCCCCTTGGCGGTTCTACTTTTCACCCGCTTGAGACTTAGGCCCCTTGTCTAGATTCCGCACCTATTTATGCTATATTTTTACAATCATCTGCAATTTCGTTTTAAAACATTAAATTTAATATTCCTTTAAAGTAAAGTATTTAATGCAGTTGTCAATATCTGGTCTATAGAATCTTTATATGCCTTAAATTGTTGCTGATGCATCACTGAGATTTAACAGAGCACTAAACCTTTATATTACCATTCGTTTTGTAATAAAGTCGCCATGTTATTTTGTGTTTGTTTGTTGTTTGTTCAATCTTTTTGATAGCAAGTTATTTCCACATAACAATAAATAAAGATGACTACATTATGTACTGTACCATTAACATTATCCCAATACAAACCCGCGACAAGTTATCAAAACCCACCACGCATTCATTTAGCTCAGTTTTAATTTCTGCACGAAAACAATAAATGATATAATTTGCCATACGGAAGGCCTACAGACAATTAATAGCGGACATTATCAAACATATTTCCCCCACATGCAAGCTGTTGTTCTCCATTCATGTTTATTATTTATCACTTGTTTTAATTTGCACAAAATATTTATAATGGCGGTCATGCCACCTCCTTACCTTTGAAAAGAACAATTTCAAATGTTATTATAATTTTCACAACTATACAAATGTACTCTAGCCGTGTTAAGATATCAGGGGGGAGGATGTTGCATTTCTCAAAATCTACATGTATTTGTTTTCGATAGATTTCAATCGGTTTGTTACCATGCCCAAAATAAAAAACGACATTCAAGAGCTACTTCGGTAGACATGGTATTCAATATTGCTGAGGGGCCCGGGTGGCTCAATGAGTTAGGTAGTTGGATTACCTACCTATCACCAATACGGCGTGGGTTCGCGCCCAGCTTTATAAATTACAAAAATGCTTGCCCATGGTCGGTGGTTCTCTCCGGGTACTCCGGCTTCCTCCACCACTAAAACTGGTCGCCATGATATAGCTGAAATATTGCTGAAAGTGGCGTTTAACACCAAAATTCATTCAATATTGCTGAAAAGAATATTCTAAGTGTATCGCGAATTGAGAATATAAAATCTGTGCCTCGTCAAACCCTTCTTCAGCATTAAACAGAAAGTAAAAGCAGAAGTGGTTATTCGAGAGTGTCTGATCATGTCCGATTGGATCATATGGCTGTACCATATTACTTAATTGACGTCACCCCTGATTTCGATGTCAGACTTTAGTCGCCATATACATTGTATGGTGTAAAACATTTTTTAAAGTTAATAGTAGATATCAAATATTGTAATATAATATAGATTTTGTTGTTGTAGATATGATCAAAAAGAAGACTAATGGAATATGAAGATCTGTTGATTGGCTTATTCGCTCACTGCTTAATATAATTCCTTAATTATCGTCCGTATCCCATGGTGGATCACTCTCTAGTTACTCCATTGGACTTTTGAAACAATTACATTCGTTTCGAATTCGGAGTTGTTCCTTAAATTTACTGAACCGACATTTGGAAATTGTTATAATATACAAATGTATCAGCATATTTCAAGACTTAAATATAATGTTACCATTGGTCGGTAGGTCGCAAAAATGAGCACTTTTAATAACTATAATTTTTTCGATTACTCTCCAAATAAACTATTACAGCAATGTAAAATAATCTTGAATGATGATATGTAGCTCGATTCAGTGTTTTCTTATGGACAATTGAAATTAAATCCATATCAGAAAATTGATCAAGGTTAATTTTAGTCATCAAGCAGAGTTTTATAATACAATGGCCAAAAGATACCAACGGGGTAATCAGAAAAAGTACAATAGGACAAACAACGATCTACAAAAGATACACTAAAGATCGAATAACACGAACGCCACTTATAACCGGGCATTAACTCAGGTGCTTCGGAAGAATAAGATGTTCATGCTCTACTAGTGGCAGTCGTCGTAATAATATAGTTACAAACCCGGTGATAAGTCATGAATGAGGAAAGGACCGGAAAGTGTTTACGACAAGTGGAACATATCCGTGGTTATTTTTGACACAGATATTCCATAGCGGTCAACCAAGTCATGGTGGTGACCGTAAAACATTCGAAGGGATGACTTCAACTTAACCAAGAGGAACCCTTGATTCAGTATCGTCCTTGTTAACAGCAATCCCCTATCAAGGAAATCCTGATAGGAACCACAAGCTCTGGAATATTGTATCATATCTGTTCAGCATTACTTTCACAGTGTGGGAAGTAGCATATTGATCGGACAGGTAAAGATCAGCTGAACCGGAACCATTAAGGGATTGAGTTAGATCTTTATGAACCTAATATCAGAAAAATGGGAGCAATTTATAAAGATCTAATTCTATCTAGATTGATATTAAACAGACCCGTATGTGTTGATTTTATAGAATGCCATCACATTTGTGAACCATACAACTGTATAATTATATTGGGTAGAACTGACAGTGTCCCTGATTTACAGACTATGGGAAGTTCTATGGTTACAGTATTGGGTAGAACTGACAGTGTCCCTGATTTACAGACTATGGGAAGTTCTATGGTTACAATGCGGAGTAGAACAACAATAAATGCGCTGCATTTTCGATGAATGATATTGCCCATTAAATGACAATATGAAGCATTAATTGGTTAACTATTACAAAACATCCGTGTCATATATTATCACGGATATATTGTTTGTCGAAATTGTAATCCAGTTTATCCTTCCTCTTTCTTGCTTTATCATCAAATGTTCAACAAAAGTTATACACAGCGGGTGTCATTAGAGGCACAGGAACTACTTACTCTCCCGGAGCATCTTATTCAATCTTTATAGTTTTGCTTAGTGTCTGGTAGATCATTAATTGTCACTATGTCCTTCTTCGGTTGGTCACTATATTGTCTTTCCTTCGATTTGTGGATTCTGCTTACCTCTTTGGCATTTTCAAACCATTTTCTATAAATATTACTTTATTTTAGAATTATGCCCAATATGGGACAATATTATATATACCTATACTATATGCCTGTCTAGTTATTCATAGACTAGAATTCCTAATAACATTACGGGCAACGTTATTATTTGAGTACATTAATTATGAATTATATAATATGCATTTATGTCGAGTAATCGGTTATGAATAGGGTAACTTGAGGTATAACATTATTATCAAACAGTAGTGTGTGAAAACAAGATTATACTATAAGTATGTAAAAACCCCAAAAACGTTAAATCCCAAGAGATAACCCTTTATAGACACATATTTGTCGTTCGTCGCCATGATGGAGATAAACTTTGTTGAGTGGTCTGTTGTCGATCCCTATAATTAGATCATATGTTAAAATAATTGAATTAGCCTACATATGGTAAGGATAAACTGGTTATTGTTAAACAAGAACATTGCACGGAAACCACAAAACCAATTTGTTCTCTCCTTTGTTATCTGACTTGAGACTTAAGGTACTGATGATTTACACAATGCGTTCGTTGCGTGTAGATTACGCTATTATTGTCACGAGTGTAATAATTGGTATTTTGTTAATAAGAAATTATATTCTTCGTATAATATCCAATGCCAACTGTGATCATTTCTAGTTTTGACATTAGCGTAGTAATATCAAAGACGTGACGTAAACAGGTTATTAATTTCAGACAAGAACTACAGACACTTGATTAGAAGGTGTATATTTTGTACTTGTCATGTGTTTCTAACAAAGAAAAAAGTGATTGACGTCTACAGGTTTATATGGATTCCTTTGATCTGTCACCAATTACAGGTAACACGAACATGGAATTCTGAAAAAGCAATAAATTAATGTATTACATGGAATCATTTTTCACGATTGTAACTTTTTTTTTATATAATATTAATTATAACATAAAAAATCTTATTATATCATATTCGTTGTAATTTAGCTCAATAAATTAAAAAAAAAAGATTTATATATAAAAAGAACGTAAAATAATGCAAATCCAAATAACTGAATGAAAAGTCTCGGGAGCAAGTAAGTCAAAATGGCATAAGCAGCATAAACAGGATCGGCCACGCTCGCCTATATCTGAGGAAGGAGAACATTAGTTTTAATAATAATTTCATTGAGTAGGAACTGTACATTCTAGTAGTAAATATAAGTAATTAACCATGTCAGTACCGAATTGGTTAATATATATATTTTAATTTAAAGCATGAATTTTAATAAACAAGACCTTTCTCATGAACTCAAATTATATTATATATAAAATCTGTAAGCATACAATATTCATTCAAAGAAATTGTGAGAAGGATTATGGCTGATTTAATTGATAGATTGGCGTTTAATGTCAACTTTAGCAGTATGTCAGCTATACATTGCTGTGAACAGAATTTATAGATAAATATGGTAAACATTAGTAAAATTACCAAGTATCTCAGAAATTGTGAATTAACGATATTATCATGACAACCCAAGAAAACTACTAGATCGCGCCTTCTCCAAGGAGGACATAAAAAGTTATATGAAAATAATGAATATAATAGAAAATTCTATCATTATGCCGAATATTATATATTGATGTGAATGCGTATCAATATATGTTTCATCTAATTAAATGATGTTCGTTTGCAAACATTTTTACTGTGCATCTTTTTCTTAACATGTAGACCTTAGTTCACCATGGTTTTGTTTGTCCTTTTGTACTTTTTCTTTTGACCATTGTGTTGTCTGTTTTTCTTCGCTATAAGGATTATGATTACCCCTTTGATATCTTTTGGCCATTGTGTTGTCTGTTTTTCTTCGATATAAGGATTATGATTACCCCTTTGATATCTTTTGGCCATTGTGTTGTCTGTTTTTCTTCGATATAAGGATTATGATTACCCCTTTGATATCTTTTGGCCATTGTGTTGTCTGTTTTTCTTCGATATAAGGATTATGATTACCTGTTTGGTATCTTTTGGTCATTATGTTGTCTGTTTTTCTTCGATATACAGATTATGATTACCCCTTTGGTATCTTTTGGCCATTGTGTTGTCTGTTTTTCTTCGATATACGGATTATGATTACCTGTTTTGTATCTTTTGGCCATTGTGTTGTCTGTTTTTCTTCGATATAAGGATTATGATTACCTGTTTGGTATCTTTTGGTCATTGTGTTGTCTGTTTTTCTTCGATATAAGGATTATGATCACCTCTTTGGTATCTTTTGGTCATTGTGTTGTCTGTTTTTCTTCGATATAAGGATTCTGATCACCTCTTTGGTATCTTTTGGTCATTGTGTTGTCTGTTTTTCTTCGATATAAGGATTATGATTACCTGTTTTGTATCTTTAAACTCTTCTTACATTTATTTGAGTACGATATTAATCTTATATACATTTTGTAAACTATTGTTAGTTACATTTGAACTACAGAAATATGTAACACAACTATTATTGTACATTTATATGATATGTCATGTAGAATGCAACTAAAATGTACTGCGCAATACTCCATATTCCATAAAATTTGCATTGGCGCAATATAGCGTCCAATTATGACGTCATTGACATACTCAATTAAATGGTGATACATTGTATAATCATTTTGGACAGCTTTGTCATACAATGAATGTGTTATTGCACGAACATTGATGTACATTGCATATGGATCCTCACAGAATATTCATTCCACACACAAGTTTGTGCAATATAATAACCGGATTGGCACAAAAATATAATATTTTCTCGCAAACAATACATACCAACCAATAATTCATAGTAAGCCAAATATCATGCAAATGTTTAAAACTATTTTTTCTTCAGAAATGCATAACAAACAGCTTTGTTTACTATACAGAAATACAAAGTAAACAATATTGTGTTACAAACATACAGATCAAACAACATATATTTACGAAATTTACAGAAAACAATATTTTGTCGTAAAATGCTTATCACAATAAAATTCATTAACGTACATTGTTGACAAAGTGTAACGCAGACAATGTTTTGTTAAAGTGTAACGCATACAATGCTTTGTTGACATAATGTAACGCAGATAATAATTTGTTGACAAATGTAACACAGACAATATTTTGTTGAAAATGAATAATGGGGACAATATTTTGATAATAAAGTACACCGCACACAATATCTTGTGAAAATGCAACGGAAGAGATACTTTGTCCCAATAATGTATAGCGATCGGTATTGTTCTACAAGCATTCTTAAGATGTATTCTTGTATTTTATACAGATGTGGGTGTATTGTACGTAACATAGTATTTATTTTCTACACTCATTCAACTCTCAATTTGTAGATGTTATTTTCAAAGACATATTATGCACGGTACTTCCAATTAGTCAGCCAACTTCAAACTATAATAATTTGTCTTGTTTTCTTACTAATTACCTGATGGGAAACTTGTAGTTATTTTTTTTCTGTTTTCAAAATAATGATGTGATGTTGACCACAATGATGGCGGTATTTATAAGAATACCTGAACCGTATTTTGTTTTCTTGTTGATTACGCAGCCGGCAAGTAAAATTTCATTTACCAAATAACATCAAAAACGACAAAAATGCCCAGATGTAGTGTTTATCGACAGAAGTAAAGAGAACTGCTCAACAGCCCAGACCCTACTGTGACTGTGAAAGGTAAATCATATGTAATAAAAAGCACTGTTCCTTTACTTTACTTTGTGGCTAAGTGTAAAGTTGGATAGTTTCTCATGTTTATTCACATCCATATCCTTTCGTACAAATTGATTATCAGCGTTTGCCTTTTGTTAAGTGTGGAATTTGCAAAACATTCTTCAGTGCCTCAGATGTATATTCCTCTTCAATACAGTCGTGGACGTGATAAAGTTTTTAATTTTTACACTCTTTCAACTTTCATGTTACGAATTGAATACAGTCCATCGAATTAGTAAGCCACTTTAAGCTATATTAAACTGTCTAGTTTTCATACTACAGTTGTATAACCGTATGAAAGCCTTGTCGTTTTCCCTGTAGGTAGTCGTACCACTCAACTGCAGACAAGGGGTATATTATAGTATGAGTTATGCTTATTATTGAAGACCCCATCATGACTGAAATCGTTGTTCCTTTACTTTTACGTTGTTTAAGAGTAAAGTTGGATAGTCTCTCATGTTCATTTACATCCACATCCGTACATAACAAATACTATTGTGTTGCTCATGAAAGGGACAATCCTGATACAAGTAAGTACAATTGCATCGAGATAATGATCTACCAAATCGTGATAATGGATTAATATATCATGATAATGATCTACCAAATCGTGATAATGAATTTCTTAATCGTGATACAGAATCTACCAAATCGTGATAATGGATTAATATATCATGATAATGATCTACCAAATCGTGATAATGGATTAATATATCATGATAATGATCTACCAAATCGTGATAATGGATTGATATATCGTGTAAACGATCTACCAAGTCAATATAATGAATTTCTTAATCGTGATACAGAATCTACCAAATCGTGATAATGAATTTCTTAATCGTGATACAGAATCTACCAAATCGCGATAATGAATTAATATATCATGATAATGATCTACCAAGTCAATATAATGAATTTCTTAATCGTGATACAGAATCTACCAAATCGTGATAATGAATTAATATATCATGATAATGATCTACCAAGTCAATATAATGAATTTCTTAATCGTGATACAGAATCTACCAAATCGAGATAATGGATTAATATATCATGATAATGATCTACCAAGTCAATATAATGAATTTCTTAATCGTGATACAGAATCTACCAAATCGTGATAATGGATTAATATATCGTGTAAACGATCTAACAAGTCGAGATAGTCAATTTCGTAATCGTGAACATGGATAAACCAAATCGATATATTGGATTAATATATCGTGATAACGGATGCAAACAATGAAGTATATCACTTCACTTGCTTCATGGCTTCGGTGCACATGCAACCTATTGCAGATATATTAAAGACAAAAAGCATGATAACATCCGATTGTTTCATGACTTGATCCATTACTGTAGATTATATTATTGACGTTTAGTGAAACTTCCAACACTATTTCAGCTATATTACCTATCATATAGTTTGACTGGTGTGGTAAAACGGAAGTACCCACAAACAAACCTGCATTTGGTACACCCTGTCAGCGAACACACGGACGTAAGTTGATGATAAGAACAGATAGGTGATACAAATCCAGTTATTATAAGATCACGGCCATCGCTATCCGTATTTGTCTATTCAGACAATACATTATATTTATAATATCTATTCATCCTTTAGTTCTGATTATCTCTTTGTGTTTATCTTTGCGATTGAATATAGTTCCAGTATGAATATCCATGGCTATGATAGATGCGATAGCTTTTAAGTACATGTATATCAATTTGTGAATATCATCAAATAAGGCTTTATATATTTGGTCGCTTGATCGGATAATTATATTTTTCAACGAAGTTCACTATTCAGAGAAAAAAGAAAAATCATTCCGTTGTTCTGAATCAGGATGATGTGTCCGAGTTAAGCGACATGTCTACCCGCGTATTGTTGCTTCGGTGAACTAGCATTATAAGAATTCAACTAAGCTTGTTGGTCTAATAAAAAGCGGACATCATCATCATCATCTCATCGAATGTAATTAGTTCTCGCCATGATATAGCTGAACAAATGGCTCATTTTAACCTTAAAAAAAACAACCACTTCCTAGGTCTATGGAGATATTTCATTCGTACATCGGGTATGGAGTAATACACCATTGCCATCATTTAATTGTGAATTTGTGTTTGTTGCGTATAGTGGTGCCCAACACGCATTGAGTATACGAGTAACATGGCGAGTGTCTTGTAAGTAGCAAGAACTGCTTATCCTTCGCGAGCTCCTGCGATCACTCCCGTTTTTTTTGTGTACTTTTTTTTGGTGGGGTCTGTGTTGCTAATTTTTTAGTTTTTTATATTGTCCTATTATGTGTCTTTATGTTCTGAGTTCCGTGTTGTGATGTCCGTTACGATTTCCGCATAAAAACGAGGTTCCGTTCGTCTTTAACTCCAGTTGTTTGTAAGAGGACTCATGTTTTATTTACGTTATTTGTGGTTGTTTGGGAATAGCGGTTTCTAACACATATTGTGTTGTGTTGTATTTTGTTTTTCTTCGTCTTGTGTATCCTATCTTGTCATTTTCTCTGGATTATCCATTTTTGATTGCCACTTCGGTATTCTACCGTTTATTAAAGTCACAGTGAAACATTCAATTATCTTTACATTAACATACCATGATGTTTAACTGAATAGTTAGATGTCTTATTGAGCCATATAATGTCTTGTCTGTCTATCTAACAATTTCGTTTAACTACATTAATGTGAATAAATTATATATCTATGTTTTTTATTGCTATCACATGGTCGATACCTCTACTTGTGGATAATTAGTCACTGCGGTATCATCAGTCCAGTGGTCAGTGCTTTTGCACTAATATGGTTTATTAGATATATAGATTTGTTTAAATATACGATTCAAAATCAATTCAATGTATTAAAGCTACGATCCATCTCTCCCGTGCACAGTTGACCGTTGTCGATTTGGGCTATCTAGTTTGTCCTTTTGGTTTACTTACTACCAAAGACTTTTAGATTGATTTAAAATCGTTTGTCTATGCACGTACCTGATGAAGGATATTCCGAAAACGTGTCGTGTGCACTAAATTAGATATCTATATTTTTATTACTATCACTGACTCGATACCTCTGCTGGTGGACTATTAGTCCCCGATGATATCATGCACTCAAAGCATCGCTCGGAATCAGAATAATGTGTCCGAGTAGAGCGACACGTCTACCCACGAACTGTTGTTTCAGTGAGCTAGCAATATGAAAATACAACTCAGTGTGTTGGTCTAGAGCAAAGCGGATCCCATCATCATCTCATTGAAAATAACATGAACTTGTTTTCGCCATGATATAGCAGAAAAATTGCTGAATTGGCGTTAAACAACACTCACTCACTCACTCACTCACTCACTCAAAAGTCTTTATTCCAGCATTGTTTCATCATTGCCATGGTTTATTAAGTATATTTATTGTTGAAATTTACAGTTACTAAATGATATAATTATTAAGACTAAGGTAAGTTCATCTCAGATAAAGGTAACATTTTTTGGCTATCCTGTTTATGTCCAGGTTTTGACTCCGAGTATATATGGTGAATGTTATTCAAGAAACGCTGCGTGCGCACTAAATTAGATATCATTAGAATAAATAGTTACCATTTAACATTCACAATCAAATTGTTTAAAAAGTCAAAAGATGGGAAAGCCGAATAATTTATAAGTCTTTGAAAGCAAGTTAACCAACAAGAAAGCAAGAAAAACTAAATCGAAGGCTTTAACTCGAAAGCCAAAATCACCATAAATCATATAATTGCAAAATAATAGTTGTATGACAGTGATTGTGTTATACTTTGATAGCGTTCTTCTAAATTATAACATTTTGTGATTAAGTGACTTACGACAGGTCGGTGGTTTCTCTGGGTACTAAGGGTTTCTCCACAAATAAAACTGACCTCCACGATATAACTGAAATATTGTAGCGTGAAACACCATAAAACCAACCAACTAAAATTAAAAACAAACATACAGCTACTTCATCATATATCTTTTACAAACATACTATAAAATATGTATTTTTTTTTAAAGAAGAATCCTTGAAATTTCATTGAGAAATAAATGTCGTAAGAGTGGGTTGTAATTTATCGCATACAATCGTGAATTAAGAAAGTGCTGTTTTATTACCCTATAAAGAACTATCATCAAAGTTAAAAACAATTACAAGATTTTTCACTTAAAGAATAAATCCATTCTACTTAATCAATAGAAATAACAAATTTATGTTACATCTTGATATTTTGTACAACTCTTTTATGATCAGGCATTAAATGAATTTTGAAAAAAAAATATTCTACAAATCAAATAAAGTTTTGAAAATAAAAGTAATTTTAGTATTACCAAGAAATTCCAATATCAGATGAAAATTGATCTCCGTAAAACAAATATAAACAGTCACGGTTCATTGAAAATCTATTTAGCATCCAATATTGAAATATTAGAAAATACCTGGAATTGTTATAGAATAATATTTAACCATATTGAATATTAAGTATGAATTCTGATACATATTGGTCTCGATCCGATATTAGTCTGAATTAATTATCTACACAATATTGTCTTATGAAAAGTGAAACGTAAACCAATAAATAGTCACGTGATGTGACGTAAATCGTAACGGTGGGTGTGTTTAATTTATACATATATATGATAGTATTAAAGAGTTGATCTTTTCAGTTATATTGACATCGGACAGTGAACAGAAAATATGGCTTCACTAACTTTCCCAGCGTTAATTTTAGCAGCTGTATTTATATTCCACACAGAAACTGCGGATGCAAAGGTAAGTCTTTTTACTTTATTTTATTCAACTTGGAAACTAGTTTTTGTGTTGGTGCAATTTTACTTTCATATATTTTAATGTAGATGTGTGTTTTTCCTTGAAACGTAACTGTTATGTCCTCATTATCAAACATAGACATTTTTCAACATACAAACTAGTTTTTTTTTTTTTTTTNGTTAATTTTAGCAGCTGTATTTATATTCCACACAGAAACTGCGGATGCAAAGGTAAGTCTTTTTACTTTATTTTATTCAACTTGGAAACTAGTTTTTGTGTTGGTGCAATTTTACTTTCATATATTTTAATGTAGATGTGT
>MJUT01020951.1:35397-75638 GCA_002080005.1 Gigantidas platifrons | reverse complement strand
ATCTAATTTAGCGGGCACGACGCGTTTTTTTTGTTTTTTTTAATAATCTTCATCTACCTATTATTCTTGTGTCAATATTTACTGACAAAGTGTGTATCAACAACATAGATATCTAATTTAGTGGTCACGATCCGTTTCTGGAATAATCTTCATACTTGAAAAATTGGAAAGGCCAATACAGTCAAACCTGTCTTATGTGACCTTCCAAGGGAACAATGAAATACGGACGCATAAGACAGGTGGTCACTTAATACAGGTGTAATTGATATGATAGTTATTGCTCAGAAGATATGGTCACAAAGCAGGTTTGACTCTTATATTGAAAGTCTTTGGGGGAAAGTAAACCACAGAGTTTAAACAGGATAGACAAATCAACTGAGATCAGTTATACCTAAGGGAATAGAGTCTTAGTTTTAATCAATTTTATCTTCTAAGAACTGTAAATTTCAAACATAAATATATCTGATATACAATGTTAGTGTCAAAGTACTGAATACTGGGAGCATGACACCATCTGGGACTTATCGTCCATCAACAGAGGTTTTAACCCAGTGATAGCAATAAAAATGTAGCTATCTCAATAAATGAAATACTAGTTACCATTATCAGGTGCGCTCATAGAGAAAAACTGGACAGCCAAATAATTAAAAAGTCTCTGGGAGCAAGTAAGCCAAGAGGCCTAAACAGGGAGACTAAAATGGGCTATGGTCACCTATGCCTGACAGAGATTGGCTTTAATGTTAATTATCAAGGAACTGTAAATTTCAAACATGATAGATTGACTAATAATGCCATACCACACTGTCGCAACAGTTCTAAATTCCAATAAAAAAAGCTGAATCGTAGAAAGAGGTATAATTGATACCCTAACACACATGTACATGACCGCTCACTTTCCTGGCTTAGCACATGGACCCTCTTAGTGAAATGATACTGTCATGCAAATGTCTTCCTCATTTTAGTAAGACAATGTAGTCAAGATATACCGTCCACCTACATTAGAATATGTCTGCATTTCAGTACTTCTCACGACTGACATGTCTTTAATGTCAATATTATCAGTACCTTATTAATAGATAAAAACACATTTTACAAGCTGGAGTCGCTGAAATGTGACAATAACAATAACTTTGCCTACATATTAACCCAATTAAACATTGTAAGCATGACAACCCTGATTGGAGATCTTTATCTATTTCATGTTTTCATATTGTCTTTTAGGAATGTGTTTTTGCATCATTCCTGTACTTCCTGTAACTACCTTTCATCTATGAATATGATATATCTTTACAACTCCAAAAATGAATCTGTCTAGATGTTGGAATGTAACCATAGATATACTATAGCTATTGATCTATCTTTAACATTATGATACTTTTATTTTGTATACGGTTATATACATAAACGGTCGAGAATAACTAAAGGGCAATCAAAAATGGACAATGCAGTGCAATTGGCAACATAGGGTACACAATACGAAGAAAAACAAAGCAAAAACACAACACAACATGTGTTGAACACCTCTATAAGCAAGCAAACACAAGTAACGTGACATTACATGACCCCTCCTACAAACAAAGTGGGGTAAAGACGAATCAAACATCGTATCCATGTGGAAATTGTACCGGATATCACAACACGGAAAATGTTCTATACTATAAAGCACATTGTGAAAGCATTTGTTTACAAATTCATTTTAGTGCGATACAGAAGTTGAAACGCCAATTCATTTGAAATATCATATCCAAAGTAATGATATTGTGTAATAATTTTTGCTTAATGATGGCCATAAATATAAACTAATGTGAGTTTGGTTTAATTTTGGCCCTAGTGATTGTAAAGATGTCAAAAGTATGATGGTGTACGGATGAAATGGGGGGAAAAAAAAAAATAACACACTGTTTGCTAGAGTTTGTTTAACATTCATATTAGGTCATCAGCTATGTTCATTATCGAAGACCCTACTGTGACTGAAATAATTTAATGTGTGTCTAAAGGTAATGTTTGAAAGCATCGCATGTTCATTTACATCTGTATCCTTTCTTACTAATTAAACATGAACTAAATCACTTATCATACAACCACATTGCCGCCTCAATGGACAAGTTAAGGTTTATCATTGGATACTTAATTTAAAACAGGTTAACACACTCCATTAGCAAGACAATAGATTGAGATGGCTGTTTTACTGTTTAATTACATTTAGCAAATGAAATGTCTTCGGAGGTTAGAGGTATACGGATGGATTCAAAGCAATGCCAATAGCCCACATGACCCGGTGGGTCAGATGAGCTAAAATGGAGAGACTACTCTTGATAATTGCAGAAAATGCATTGCAATGCACATGAAGCAGATTTGTTTCTACATGTTTGATTGCCCCTTTGGTATTCTCTAACGTTTATTTACAAGCCCACCAATGAAAAAACAGTAATGGTAAAAAATTCCACCAATATCAACAAAACAACAAACTGCCTCTCACCTACAATCATTGAATACAAAAAGATAAGGACACATGCCGATGGAAACCTTGGTGCTGGCACAATCATGTGCCGGGGTTAAAACAGTTAATGGAATACCCTTCTTAATAATTGGATCTCCTCTCCAACGGCAAAATAGATATAAACGACAAAAACAAAACAATTAAAGATTCGATCTCGCTCTAACATACCACGGATTATCACAAACATGAACAACATGATAAACATGAACGGTACAATATTGTAGTTTTAGCGTATTTTTATGTTATTTTCATCAATGTGCTGTTTATTCAGTGATATGTACGATATTGTAGTTTTAGCGTATTATTATGTTATTTTCATCAATGTATTGTTTATTTAGTGATATTAGGTATACTATTCTGACATCTATCATATATAATAAGTTCAACGCTATCAGTAAAGATCAAGTAGTTTCAACATCCAGTTTATTTCTTGTCTTGCTTGATAAGTTACTTACGGTTATATTAACTACATATTGATGTGCACAATTGAATTACATTTCCTCCAAACAGTCAATAAAATATTTCTGAATTCAGATCACCTCTGGTCATGTTAATTATTATTAACACAGAAATATGAATTAAATCGATAGAACTAGATTTATATCAATTGTATGTATCTGCACTAATACAGTTATATCCGCGAAACTTGTCATCGTGGTAGAGAAACCGATCGTCGTGGTATAGAAGCATATCGTTATAATAGAAATGCATTGATATCAAGACGAGTTTGAAGATACAAAAGGTCTAATCCGAACCCGTAACTCGAAGAAACAGACAACATAATGGCCAAAAGAAAACATACAAAAAGACAAGCAAATTTTAATACAGTTATATCCGCGAAACTTGTCATCGTGGTAAGAACTGATTGTCGTGGTATAGAAGCATATCGTTATAATAGAAATAAATTTATATCAATTGTATGTTTGTGCACTAATACAGTTATATCCGCGAAACTTGTCATCGTGGTATAGAAGCATATCGTTATGATAGAAGTACATATCGTTTTCTTATATTAGTCTATTGTCGTGAGGGGCCATCGTGGTCATAATGGTATGGTTAGTTGAATGTATGACTACCTATTGAATCAGTGCCTATCACCACTTAAGTTGTGAGTTCGAGCCCTGCTCAGGCGATATGTAGTCGATAGAACATTATGCGATAAAGTTTTCTCCTGGTACTTCTGTTTCCTCCACCAATATAAATGACCGCCACGATATAACTGATATATTGTTAATAGTGGCGTAAAACATCATAATCCATACCCAAGCTCATAGTTTCAAGATAGAAAAGCTTATCGTTCTGGTAGAGCAATTATCCTCGTGATAGAGAAGTTTTTCTTATTGGTAGAAACAATATCGTCGTAGTAGAGAAAGTGTCGTAGTGATAGACATCTTGTGAAATCTTCACAGTCACATCGAGGACCCGGGTGGCTCAATGAGCTAGGTAGTTGGATTACCTAACAACTCATACAAGCCTATCACCAATACGGCGTGGGTTCGCGCCCGGCTTTGTAGATTTAAAAAAGGGTGCACTCGACTCGCAACCTCAAGTAATAAAGCTTACCAGTTGCTTGCGCATGGTCGGTGGTTCTCTCCGGCTTCTTCCAACACTAAAACTGTTCGCCATGATATAGCTGAAATATTGCTGAAAGTGGCGTTAAACACAATAAATCATAAATCATAGTCAAATCGTTCAATTTCTATGCTAAAATATATAGCATACTTTTACATTGGATTCGATCGAATTATTAGAACAACAAATATGCCGTGCTAAGATGTCTTCAACAAAATATATAGAGCATCAAAAACCAATGTATGGTTAATAGCATGTGAAGTATTTAAGTTAACGATAGCATCTTAAAGGAGATATGTATATAACGTAGAACATCGTTTTCCCTTTTAAACGAAGCTAAGAATGTGTTAAAAATATTACCACACATAAATCCGTCGATTTTCTCTTTCAATGTATTTAGGGGGCGTCGTGGTCTATGTCGTATGGTAGTTGGTTTTATCGAAACTTACGCATTCAGTGCCTATCACCACTAACGTTGTGAGCTCGAATCCCGTTACGGATGCATATGTCTGAAGGTGGAGAGCCTTGGAGTTAATACATTTACATTATTTAGGGATTGCAAATCTCAAAAAAGGAGCTGTGCCTTCACTTTAATATGTGTCTAACGGTAATGCAAGATAGTGTTCATTTACGTGCATATCCTTTCTTACTAATTAAACATGACATAAATCACTTATCACCCAACCACATTGCCGCCTCAATGGACAAGTTAAGGTTTATCATTGCATACTCAAATTACAACAGGCCAACACACTCCATTAGCAAGACAATAGATTGAGATGGCTGTTTTACTGTTTAATTACTTTTAACAATTGAAATGTCATCGTAGGTTTTGAAATATCGTTGGGAATTAAAATGAATGTAACCTTTCCTATTAATTTTCCACTCCAAACAAAACTAGAATAATACAAAAACGATTTATCTGTCAATTACGACCTACGTTTTAGATACACTTCCGTTTCTCTTTAAAACATGTCAATGTATAGTTTTTTGACACTCTGTAACTCAATATTAAAACAAATGATTTGATAATTGCTTTACCCTTAAATGACATTGAGCTAAGTTACATATACACGATATTTTATATGTGTTGTTCTGAGTATTTCAACCCTTCGTGTGACACAATTTATTTGGATCACGTTGATTTGAGAACCAAAAACCAAATTCTTTTCTAAGCATTTCAATTGTTCTTTTGACTTAAATTGGTAAGATATCTGCAAATGTGGACCACGTTAAGTTGAGAACCAAAACCACATTGTTTTCTGAGCATTTCAATTCTTCGTGTGACATTAATGGGTTGGATACCTGTAAACGTGCAGCACGTTCATTTGAGAACAAAAACCAAATTGTTTTTTTTTTTAGCATTTCCCTACTTACTTCTTTTGTCTTGAATTGATTGTATATCTGTACAATGGAACCACGTTGACATAAAAAGTAAAAGTTTTCTTAAAAGTTAAATATAATCAGATAATTAATCTACGTTTGGATTTAATAACATAGGTTAGGGTTAACTTATTGTGTTTAGCGCCACTTTCAACAATATTGTAGTAATATCGTGGCGGTCAGTTGTACATGTATTAATGATATAGAATAAGTGAAGTTTATAGAAAAATACACATATAGATATCCCTTTTAGTGCTTAGGACACGTTTCTTGAATATCCGTCATCCTAATACATCTAGTAGGTATCTACCTGTCTTTTGACAGTTACATTTGATTAAAGAATTTATCCTTTGATAATTGTTTGAAGGTACCAAATGGTTAATCAGAGTTCAAACTCGAAGAAGGCAAACCAATACAATGGTCACAAAACACCACAAAGAAAACTAAAGTATGAGCACCACGAATGCTATTAAAACCAGAATTCTGACATGACCTCCTTCTATCGCTTTGTTGAAATACGAGCAATTAATCGATGATATAATCTCATTCGCACATGCGCCTGTGAATGTGACTGACTTTTCCATTGTCAGCATAAGTTGTGTGCGACATTTTCTGAAAACGTAAATATTTATTACATTTTTATCCATCGCTTCTGGCTCGGGATAAAATACGAATTTCCGCCAATGCATGTTAAAACTCCCAACACATTCTGGCTTCCATGATTTATTTCTTAAGTAATCAGTTGTTGCTCCACTAGTGGCACCCGTCGTGTTACTCATGTTAAAAATGTGGTTAAGGTAAGGGCTATGTTGTTTCATTCCACTTTAAGCAAAGTGTTTTCAAAATGTAAACAGTTTCTGCTTGATATAAACGTTAGAGAAAACCGAAGGAGCAATCAAGACTTGACAATCCAGAGACACTTGCAACATTGGGTACACATTATATTACATCTCATATATTCTATCTAACTTTACGAGGTAAAATTTCCCACTGCAGCTCGATGCCATCTATAAATTCACTACCAACAATGTTAATCGAAGAATTGTTAAAAGTGGCATTAAACATTCACAACCATAAATATGTCTTATGACTATTATTGAAGACGAGGGATAATAAATTTTGTACTTTGATAGTGGGTACAGCGATGCATTTTCTTTTGCAACATTATAATAAAGAACATTTCTTACGTAGCCATTATTGACTGTGAGATTTCTTAAGAGATATTGCTGAATTAGTTAAATATCACGAAATATTGGGAAAATTTAATCAAACAATAACAATTGATGTATTGAAAACATTTTATGTTGATATTAATTCATTTACATTTGTTACACAAAATGTCAACAAATTTCTATTCTTTTTAAGATTTATGCCTTCTGTCTTAGAATAATATCAAACGTTTGTCTTTAAGAAAATTACTTTAAAGAAGTTGAAAAAGGAATTTTGTATTAGAATGCTTCAGTAATTGTCTATAACTCAATGATGAAGTTATCAAATCCTAAGTGTAATGTTGATATCTTCAGCTGTAACACAATTACAAAGGGGAGATTGTAAAAAAAAAACCAGCTACAGATGGTTCTATCAACTTTATGACAATATTACAGAAATCTTTGGAATATATTACACATTTAATTGAACGAAGGGAAATATAATTAAGGAAATAAACATTAGAGAATACCGAAGGGGCAATCAAAATGGACAATCCAGAGAAACTGGAAAGTTATGATACATGTATTAATTATTTACTTTGTTCATAATCATTAACATAGTACTTGACAATTCTTACAATTAAAATGCACTTTCGTATCATGTCGTACAATGTGCGTAAAATGTCAAATCTCGTGACCTCAGATGTATACATGTGAAATGTCAATCTGATGGCGTAAAATTTCCGGGAAATGCCGATGATCTGATGACGTAAAACATCCGGGAAATGAAAGAAAATAGTATGAACGTCCGGAAAATGTAGATTTGATGCATTATTTTACCATTAGTCAATAACATGCAACCACTGAGTTAAATGTCAACTTTTATACATTACCGGGTGAACAGAATTATTACAAAGAGCGCTCTAATCTTGAACAATATACATAACATGCTTTATCTCCATTTAACAATATCATTATTAGCTCTGTATGAAAAGTATTATAGCATATCCTATATTATTATACTTTATGCAAATTTCTTACATTATCCATTCATTTCATTGGACAAGCGGCATTTGTTAATTTTCACTAACCTTTCATAAGCCCCGCCCATCCCTAGCAACATGTGATAATATTAGCAACGGGTGTTAATGCCTAAAATTAACACCCGCTGAGCCCGAAGTTTGCCGATCCAGACAAATTAACACCCGCTCCGACCGAGGTTTACCGATTCTTATTTCCTCATCATTTCCGTTATCACCAGACGACAACAAACCGTCAAGCGCTCGTCATGGCGTTTGCTGACATATCTCTGAATTAATTAAATAAATTGAAGCCTACACGAAGCCAAATGACGCCTGATCTTTACGTTTTAAACTGGAAGTCTTCATATGACGTCATGTTGTTAATGTTCCAAATTCGTCAACAACATTTCGCGAAATTTTAATTCGTGCGATTTTTAGAGAATAAATATGCAAGAATGATATATTTTTAATTACAATATTGAATTGAAGAATTTTAAGTATTGTACGGTATTAAAATTTAATAACAAACATTTCAAACAACAACTGCACTGTAAATTTTCATTTTTTTCAAAATGAGAAAGAATACATTGGCTTGAAAATTATTTATGCAATAGTCAGAATATAGAAGCAAACATGTGATAATATTTATCAAAATATACTATTAGCATTTTACATTAATTGTTATAAACATTTTGTTATTATCTTGCTAAATTTGATGTTTTGTTGTTGTTAATGTAAGTAAACTATCTTAATTTATGACTTTTTATTTTTTTAACAATTGTCCCAATAACATAATGCACACTTGAATCATTAGGCATTCAGTATAATAAAAAAACATACTGCCCTTGGATGAAGGTGGTAGGGTGATTAACACACTCTGTGAAAAAAATATCACCCTCGACTTCGTCTCGGGTGATATTTTTTTCCCTAACACCTTCATCCAAGGGCAGTATGTTTATATTACTAATATATCACAAATATTGAACCTTAAATCATGAAAGGCTGTTATCATAACATTATATGATCAAATTCAATATGAATTTAATTTGAGGGACCCGGGTGGCTCAATGGGTTAGGTCGTTGGATCTAACAACTCATACAAGCTTATCACCAATACGGTGTGGGTTCGCGCCATGCTTTGTACATTACAAAAAAGGGTGCACTCGACTCGCAGCCTCAAGTGATAAAGTTTACCAGTTCTTTTCCCAGGGTCGGTGGTTCTCTCCGGGTACTCCGGCTTCCTGCACCACTACAACTGGTCGCCATGATATAGCTGAAATATTGCTGAAAGTGACTTTAAACACCAAAATTCAATATCAATTTAATTTGTATGTGTCTAATATATACCATTCGTTCACGCCACGTTATAGCTGAAATACTGCTAACGGTTGCGTTAAACACCAATCAATCAAGTTTGATTTCAACCAAAATGTATAAGTACTTTACATCATACGTTATTTGCTATTCAGAAATTATTATTGGGCAAACGGGTCACGTATATATACAGACAATTCCGATCTAGACGTTTATTCAAGAATTCAATAATTAATTATTTAGAATGTACACTTATGGGGCCGATAGCTATTGTAGGCATATTGATTAACTAGCATCAAAATTTGTAATGAATCAAAGCATTCCCTTGGTACTGTCGTAAGAAATGACCACCGGTCAATCTACATTGTAAATGATATTTCATTGTAAGACCAGCTACTGTCCACCTAGATGTTGTTTGAGTTCAAATTTATGCGAAAAAAGCAAAATAAAACAACACACTGTCGGAACAGTTTCAAAATCCAATATGGTCTACCTAATGCATTGTTGTTAATTCCAACGTTATTTGATATCTATGACTTTATTATGGAGATATATATTTCAATACCGTCACATTAAGTGCATTATTATAAATGGCGTTTGTTTTACATATGACCACGTATATATGACTAAACTAATAATTTGGTGTCATGAGACAAATACAAATAGGCCTACTGAGAACTCCCACATAGTCAGTAAACGTGAGAGAAAATCAAGAATGGACAAGCCAGAGACATTGACATGAGTGGGCGGAAGACACTGAACGAACACAAACAAAACACACAACTACAGAAAACTAAAAAAAACACATGAAATATATCATTAATATGAGGACAAGTAAGTATCCTTCGTTGTACTGATATATATGACCTTGACTGTTTTGTTTAGACCCTATAGTTTAATTGCTCCCAAAACTTTAAATTGCTTGGCTTTCCAATCTTTTGAGTTTGAGAGTACCTGATGAACGTTATTCCAGAAACGCGTTGTGCGCACTAAATTTGATATCTACCTTTCTATTAGTGAAGAATTTTGATTTTCATATGCATATTTACAGCTTTGTAATGTCTAGTATAATTGAAATATTATCTTTGTCTATACTTTTTACCTTTCTGATTCATTTGTGTTTTTCAATCTTTTCTTATCCTTAATGTAGTCCCGATAAAGCGAGAATGTTAATAACATTTTCTCACTTTTGAGACAGACCAGTTCCTATTTTTAGCGATGTGAGATTGTCTTATCTTGCACTAGTGCAAGACAAAAAAATCACGTGCGTTTTACCGGCAAATAGATGCTGTACAATTTATGTCAACTGCCCCCAGTTCTCCATGCTTCACCAATAAAACCACGATTCTATTACATAAGTATTTTTAAATTAATGTATGTATACTATTCTGCTAGCTAATAATTTAACTATCGTGCACCTTTCATGTTTCACGGTGTATGACTTTCAAGTCAATGTTTGTTTACTTTGAGTAAATAATAGAGTGCTCTCCCTTGTTAGTAACTAACGTACCTCCCTTTGACCAAATTCAAATATTTTTTCACAGCCACAGGTGNGGTGTCGAGTTACATTTATCATATATTCCAGAAACGCGTCGTGTAGATTTTGAGCGTATCTGATGAAGGTTATTCCAGAAACGCGTCGTGTAGATTTTGAGCGTACCTGATGAAGGTTATTCCAGAAACGCGTCGTGCGCACCAAATTTGATATCTACCTTTTTATTATGGTTACGAATTTTGATTTTCATATGGAGTGCATATTTACAGCTTTGTAATGTCTAGTATAATTGAAATATTATCTTTGTCTATACTTTTTACCTTTCTGATTCATTTGTGTTTTTCAATCTTTTCTTATCCTTAATGTAGTCCTGATAAAGCGAGAATGTTAATAACATTGTCTTATTCTTGATTTCGTAGAACATCATAGGTACGGTTTGTTAGGCTTTGTAAAAATGCATTGAAAAACAAAACACTTCGATCGACGCATTAAAATAGAACTTATTTCATTAATAGAGGGGTTACGAAGTGGCACGCTGTTGGCAATGATCGGAAGATGAGGTACATATTGAAGACAGGAGGCATTATTTCTTGTTCGTTTATATCCACAAATATACTGAAAAAATGTGCATGGCATGCTAATTTTGAGTTAGATTTTGGATGATTATTTAATTCAAATCGTTCTGGTTTCAGTTTGACTGCTAAAATCTATATTGAGATAAACAATTGTTAAACTGTGACATTTCATTTACTAGTCCAATATTTTTTTTCACAAAGGCTAATAAATTTGATTATGTGCAGTAGATCGGCATTTGTCTGTGTTTTATCTTATTCTATTATATTTTACACTTTATAGAAGGTCAAGGTTCCTATGAATTATCTGAAATACGAAAATACGGTGGCGTAATTTGAACAGGAAGTATATTTTAAAAACCTAAGATGTTGAAAGTGTGTTTAATATATGGCTTACTTGATGGGAGTTTTTCTTGTAACAGTGGATTCTGATGAAAACTTACACAGGCACATTATAAATCTAGTCAAAGATTAAAAAGGCAGACGACATTTTATGTTCCATCTGTCAGTCTTAAGAGTTCTTAATTAAATTGAAATACCGACAAGATGAACTGACTATCGTTGTGTCTTAATGTCTGTTTGCAGTCAATGTCACATACAACCTAATTATACCTGATTTTACCTTACGTATTAGGTAGTGATTATAGTAAGATGTATGAGAAACTGACATTGTAATCAATACAGTCACTAGGTCAAGGACAAATTACAAAGAAAAAAAATGAACTATATTGTATAAAATGGTGTTGTAGACAAACAACGATGGTAACAAAATAGATTTCAAATGAATTGCGCACAATAACTTCCACAAAAGGCCACCAAATCGGAAAGTCGAATAATCTAAAAGCATTGAAAGCCAGAAAACAAGATGACCGATATCCAAAATCGGCTAATGGCACCTATGCTAGATACTCTAGATACAAACCCCGTGATAAGTCATGAATGAGGGAAGGACCAGGAAGTGTTTACGACAAATGGAACATATCCATGGTCATTTGTGAAGTATCCATTACTACTCTAGCTCTGGGTGTGCTTCTGACTGGGTCATCAGTTCTTATCTATGCAATAATAGTTACATTATTTTACTATGCTCTACCAAATTAGATATGAAATTTGTTTTATTTTAGGAACTGGAACCGATGTCATAGCGCAATAGCTTTGATTCTAAAATTCATGGGTCTTCATTTGTCTCCTTTGTGAACCAGTGCCTTGTCAGAATTGCTGAGGTTCTGGAATTGATTGAATTCTATCGGTTCGTTTCCGGAACTGATGTTTTATTTAAATTCTTTCGATTCTGGAATTGATTGAACTCTATTGCCATATTTCTGGTTTCATTATGGTAATATATCAAATACTATTGGTTCAATTTTAAGCTGACGAACAAGTGCAATTGGTTCAATCCTCAAATGTCTGTAATAGAACAATAGGTTCAATTATATAACTTCCGGCTTCTAGTTGTTGTATCTAGAAACCTTCTGGTGGCAGGAACGAACGTTGACATTGTTATTTTTGTCCCATGGTTTGTACATGACATATTGTCAATTAATATACTGGATTTAAATATAAATTTACTAATTACATGCATATTGAATCTACAATGACATATTCGTTTACAGAACGGGTTTTTGTTCCCATGTACGTTTTGTGCTTATATTTATATAGTACATGATCAATATCTTGCCAGAGTTTCGGATGTGAAAATCTTCATAATGAAGTGCATTATGGCGAATTCCCATTACCGCAAAGCATGATTCGATTATTATCATTTCTAGATCAATATATTACTTCTAAAGTTTTCTCATGCATAGCAACAAGATATACAAATATGCACACACAGTTCCTATAATGTGTAAAATTTTACACAGTTATTCACAAATGTTTAAATTTTAGTTTGCTAATAATAGATATCAATATCAGTTACAGCATTAACATCCTATGTAATGGAATGTGTCTTATACATAATAAATGTACGCATCATCCATAATTAGATTTTCTAGATAATGTAATTTATTAAACTTGAAGTCAATCTCCCTCCGGTACATTGGGTCGTCTTTATCGTGATCGTATGATAGTTGAATTTACAACTACCCATACAATCAGTGTCTATCACCACTAAAGTTGTGAATTCAAATTCCGCTCATGGCGAATTGTACTCGATACAATATGTGATAAAGTTTGTCAGTGACTTGCTGCAGGTCGGTGTTTTTCTCCGCGTATTCCGGTTTCATCCACCAATAAAACTGACCGCCACAATATAACTAAAATATTGTTGAAATTGGCGTTAAACATCATTACCCTAATCCTAACACTCCGGCACATGCTATACTGATTAGGCCTTTTGGTTTATTTGTTCCAAAGATTTTTGAATTATTTGGCTCTCCAATCATTTAACTATGAACGTTTTCTTCAGAAACGCCCCATACGGATTGATTTAGGAGAAATATCTTCTACTGGGTGAAAATTAGTAAATATTTATTGTCTTAATTGTTGTTCATCATATTTAAGTACACTAAGCAGAGAGATAGGACCCATTAACTAGCTTAACCCCGCCACTTTTGATTATAGTGTCTGTATCAATACAGGGGAGTGGGTTCTCATGTACTTGTGTGTAAGGAGTATCGGCTGTACCTCTGCTTCTAAGATATTTTGATTTGGTTTTTGAACTATTTGACAGTAATGTGGTATTTGTTGTTTTCCATTTTATTTGAAAGCATTCCAGAATATTCGTTCATTATATTTCCGATTCCCCACGTATATGTATCGTTTGTAGGAATACTTTAGATAACCGGTACTCTGTCTACTAATTTGTTCTGATTTTAATTTAATAGAAACAAGTCCAACGCTGATGCAACGTGTTTTATTTAGATATAGATGAACAGCTATTTATTTACGATTAAACGTTCGTAATCGGTAACTTCTCTGATTTCCTATAGTGTTAATTTGTTGACTGAACGTTTGTAATCGATGAGTTATCTGTTCCATTTGGTTCTCTATTTGTTATAGTCATTGCTATTCACCTATTATCTTGCCATTCTTAATTACATATCTGTTATAATGTGTGTTCATTCTTTCTGTGCAAATATTCCTATCGATAATCGGCAGTGTTTATTTGAAGAAGCCTAGCAAAGTGTGTTATTAAAATGGGTTCTTTTCGTATTGATAAAATGAATTACATGATGAATATTTGTATCGAGTGCTATTTGATGTTTTTACAACAGATTTTAATTAATATTCAGCTTCAATCCAAGATTTTCAAGATTCGATTTAACTGTAATTGAACCAGTGTATATTGACTCTTAGACGTCTCGATCTTGTATGGAGAAGATTCAGATACCAACTTCATCACGAAAATTTCGTCTTGTACATAAAGGATTAAAAGAAATCGATAAATATCAATCAATACAAAATATTAAATGTAAATTATGTGGGTGGAATATGGACATTAATACCACATTTTTTTTTTTTATATATTCCGGATATTTTTACTACTTTGTCATGATTTTGTTATTGATTATCTCCCCTTGTTGATATGTTGTTTATGAAAAGAAATTTAAACAGTGATGGTCAACAATTCGACCAATATCAACAAAACAAACAATCACTTCTCATCTCAACTCATTGAACATAAAAGACCACGACTTCAGACTTTGGAAATTCGTGTCCTGTCTTGTGACAGGCATAAAGACGTGGCGGGGTTCGTGCTAATATATTATATTAATGTTTAAGAAAAAATTAATTTAGTATCATACCGTTGCAATGTATACCCGTATGTAAATATAATATAAACAATATTTACAACCTGTATCCTGCAATCAAGTGATCAAATATTCTCCAGTGTTATTTAGTCGTGGACCTGGTAAAGTTGTCTGGTACAATGTTCTTCATTTATATAGAGGGAACGGTAAGAAAGGTTAACATCATTAGTTCGGATACTAATGCTGTTATACCAGTCAATACATTTTATTGTCATATCTAAATATAAAATCACATTATATGTAAGGTTTGATATACCAGAAAATACCGGCGATATCACGGGACCTTTCAGAGAGAGAGAGCTGATATTGATTGTGTTTAAATAAACGGTAGAAAACCCCACAGGAACAATCAGGAATGGGCAATAAAGAGACACTGACAACATTGGCCACCCAGGACATAGCACAAAGACCAGCAAAACCAAAAACAAAAGCATAACAAAACACAGAATACTAAATAAGATAAGCAACACAGACCAACCAAAAATACCCAAGTGCTCGGTAAAGGTTTGCAGGTCCTGCTTAAAATAAACTATTTTTCCAACTTATTGAAATGGAGCATTCTTATGAGGTAGCAAACTGCAAGGAAATATTACTTTATAGAAACATGATATATTTATCCATTTAATCAACAATGCAGAGAAACGACGCACAAAATCAGTTCTCCTTATAGTAAAATAGATTTGTTAACTGAATATTTTGAGATCAATGGCATGGTAATTTAAAGGGGAAGGAAAACAGGAAACCCCAATAATAATGTTATAAAAATTTAATTACTTATTAAAAAAAGGGTAATAAAACACATTTTATGGTTAAAAGAATGGCAGAACGTTAATTTGGTAAATTAAAATCAAATATTATACATTTCCCGACGGTAAAACAGCTGCCATGATGACGATATATGTGATGTCACTGCTTCTTTTCCGGTTAACAAAAATTAATTATCAATAGAGCCCACACTATTGACCGGTCAAGACAATATACATTACCTGACTTGAAAAGAAGAGTTTGAAGATACGACAGCAGAATCGGTAAAACAAAAAAAAGGATACAACACAATGGCCAAATGAAAAGGACAAAAGGACAAACAACGAACTACAAAACATTACACAGAAAACTCAAAATCGAGCAACACGAATCGCGTTGAGATTTTTGTAAGACCATAAATGGAAATAAAATATCTGTTTCCTTAGCCGAGTTTCATCTCGTACAACCATTTGCATTTGTATTCCGGTATTCATTTCATTTTAAATCTTCGTGCCACGATCGCAGGGTAGTTGGATTTTCTGTGAAAAAAATCTATTATTTAAAGGTGTGTCAATCTGAATAAATTTAGTATTTAATAATTCACTACTTGTTTTTTTTTTCTCCAATTTTTCAAGATGTACCAATCTAATAAAAATTAAGTATTCAATAACTCATAAAATAACCTAAAATTTTAATTTGATGAGATTAAGTGTATATTATATTCATCAAAATTACACGAACAGGTTCAATAATACCAATAGAGTGCACCTTATTTACTTTTGAAGGATAGTGCTGTCAAGTCCTTCTATCAAAGGGTCATTAACTCCATCATATCTGTTTCTATAGTCATAAAAGAACTGAATGCCAATATCAGACACGAATCTTCCATAACAGCGAAAGTATATTTAAACAATATACGTCGTAACTTAAAATAGATAAAAATATAAACATATACATGTTAGATATAAAGTGTTTCATAATCTATATCACTCATCTACAAACGATATTAATATGGTCCTCTTTAACACAATACAGGATTGATAGCGACACATCGGGGAGACGACAGGAAGATCAAACTATTGATAGCAGGAAGCAATGAAAGCAATTTACTGAAAACATTTAAGATTACTTAATTCCGTTTCTTTGATACGGGTTACATTTCCCCATTACCTAAAATGATTGCTCCGTAAAGACAACAACAAAGGCTCCCTGACATTTATTGATGGGACAATTAGAGCTTCATTACCGTTTTATTTATTGTAATTTTTAAGAGACATTAAAAGTATTTTTAACGATGGTCGGTAAATGTTCTATGTCAACATATTTGAACATATCACCATTAGGCACATCAAACGTATCACGCCCGCAGATTTCATTCATTAAGAACATGGCGTCATCATGTTCACATCTTTAATGAGTTTTCACACTTATGTGTTAACACGTGCCATTTAGATGTACATGTTTTGGCTAATGTCCTCTCAATATCATTCCAATATATTTGTCTCTTTAATGATATAACATTCCTCCAATCAGTTAAATCAAAAGTTTTACATTCATTGTTTTTGTTGATGATGATGAACAGTTGAATGAAAATGTAGACATCTAATTTAGTGCGCATGACACGTTTCTGGAATAACCTTCATTGGGTACAATCAAAGTCAAAAGATTGGAAAACCAAGTAAATTAAATATCTTAGGGAGCAAACATGATAGCCACAATCAGCAACGGTTACCTATCAACAATATTTAGTTAATTCCAGGTGTTCATTTCCATTAGCGTAGGTATCAGAATTGACAGACGAAACTACTGTTCAACTTTTATCAAATAAAGCTCTATCGTATTTACATCTTTAATGCGTAAATCTCATTCACAAACCAATATTTGAAATTTCCAGTTCTTACTATCACTGGGTCGACACCTGGCGTGGACTATTAGTCCCCGAGGGTGTCATCCGCCCAGTAAAAAGTGATTCGGAACTGACATGGGTTTATCAGGTATCTTTATCGACATTTACAGTTCCTAAATCATGTACATTGTAATTATTATTAAAGCTAAAGTTCTCCACCCTCGGACATAGGTGGCCATAGCTGATTTTGGCTATACTGTGTATTGTATGTCTTTGTGGCTTTCTTGCTCTCAAAGACTTTTAAATTATTTGTCTGTCCAATCTTTTAACTATGAGGTTCAAGGTTATTCCAGAAAAACGTCGTACACATTAAACTAGATATATATCTATATGTGCTTTTATTATACATTTTGTATAAGTATTCAACAGTATCAATGACACTGTTTGCGTCCAGTACGTTAGATCTTTACTCTTTTTATGAAGCATTATATGCATATGTTTTATCAATAACACATAGGGGTTTCAAAATTTGATGCATTATATGCACGCACTGCAATTTCTTGACAGTTGTAATATTGAAATTTTATTATTTGGTGATGATAACCTCTCTGAGGAACAAAATTAAAATAAATCAAATCAGTGCACTTGTACATCAAACAAACGAAACGTTTTACCCTACATTGATCACACTTTATATATTGAATTTAGCCAGTCCCTTTTATGTTAATCTTTTTTTCCCCATTGTTTTCTCTTATTTCAGGAATATGTTATATAATTTGAAAAATCCTTTCTTTTCTCATTGTTTTTTTTTTTTAAATGTAATTATTATAAATACAGTATTACTTGCTGGTGTATGGATTATATAATTGCAAATAAATATGTGGAGTGGACCTTTGTAAGTTGGAATAACTTGTGTCCGATCTAAATGTTGTATATAAAATAAGCTTAATCTAATTGCGCCCTATCTATTTATACATTCGGTTGTGTCTTCGCTGTTATGACATGTCCATATCGAATTTCACAATTCAGTTCTTCATAAAAAATAGAGATAGATAAAATCAAACTATTGACCTCTTACATAAAGCGGATGAAGCCATTCAGCATTAAAGTTCCACATTTCGTACCGACATGCCACACTACAGGCGAAATATATCAAATAGGCACTGATGTAAATAAGTCAATTATTGAAACATATTAGTAACGTATATTTTCTTTTTCAGGCTATGGTTGCAAACAGAGAAAAACGAGCACCTGTAAGTATAACCTGTCTACAACACTGTAAACACAAGCATTGGTATGCTAACTATAGAAATGTACATCGGAATTTTATATTTTATCATAATTATAAACAAATACAATGTATATCATTATACTGTGATCACTCTTTTCAGTTGTTTTTTTTTTTATCTCGATTTCGGTTAAGTCGAAATGGGCCTATAGTTATAAATACAGTGAAACATGTCTAAGCAGAACTATGAATAGAAAATAATCATGTAAATGTACAAATGTAGTTCCGATGTAGGTACTATTTGTTAATTTGAAATATGTATATATCGAACGTCTATCTATTCCGGGCAAAAGAGTTGGTCCTCATGGACGTTCGGTTTAAGACAAGATTCACGCCAAAGTAGCTATGTAATATATTTTAACATGGATAACTCGAATATTTGCTTAATTCAAATAAATGTGTTGGTCTTTTTGAGTTCGATTGTAAATACAGCACAACTTAATTTGTTTATTTACAGGAAGTGGACCTAAATGTACTTTTTCGGATTAGCACAAAAATGAAATTTCATTAAAAAGCCATTAAACTCTATATGTTATTTTTTTGGCATGTTATACAAGACATGACACTAATGAACTACTTCGTGCGCAATATATATTTTTTTAATTTTGTGCAAATTGTATTAGACATTACGTTTTAATGAAAAAAAAATGTATTATTATGAATTTAATATGAGCTAACAATATAATATTGAATGGGAAGCCGTCAGAGATGTGTATTCAAGTGGTTAGTTAATGGACAGTAATTAGTATCTAATTATTAATGATTCACTTAACATGTAATTTGGAGTGGTATACCACGCCATGTTGTACTACGTGACTTGCTAAAAATTGCCAATAAAACAAAAATGTTATGTTTTAATTTTGTTCTATAATTTACTTATTGTATCAAATATCAGAAATTTAATATTTCTGACAGGTTTAAGTAGCATAACAAGCATGATATTATTTATCTTTATTGACGGGAGATGCAGTACATTGTATTTTAAAATTTCCTCTATGTATTTATTACACAATAGTGTCGCAACCATAGCATGTTTGCTTGAACACCGAATTCGTAAACATCCAGATATTTTTCGTTTCATTTTAATAAATGGTCAGATAATTACAATAAAAAGCCCATTATATTTGCTTTATTGCTATGTTAAACTAGCAATGATCTAAAATGTAGAATGTCAGTTGCGATAGCGCACTTTCAAATTGCGAATGCATTTATTTTGAATATTATTGTTTGCAAATAAGGTAAGGAAGTTTGCATATTTTTATAAGGTGCATTTCCACAAAATATTAGTCTAGAAACATCTACATGTACAAGATCTATTTTGTAAGTAAATAGAAGAGGGTAGAAGCTGTTGGCGTCCCATAGTATATATTTTATACATGCATTGAAGATATTCGTAGGAATATTCGTTACTATGGAAACATCAACATGTTTATATTGGATGAGTATGGTATCGGTTACTGATCTGCATATTTACTTGGCATGCTTGGTAGCTGAAACGGATGACAGTGCGGTCCGTTCTCAGTGCCGTCTTAAAAGAGTATACACTTCTTATCCGAACAGTCTTCCGATTATATTATTGCACTATTACGTAGGTCAATTATTCGACTTCAAAGAAGAATTTCTGACAACAGTGCTACTGATTTTTTGTAAGGTTTCTTATAACGACCATGCAGAGTACGAATTGGTTGTTATTAAAAGAGTGTCATATAATGACGAAATGAACTGGAGACTGTCATAATAATGGTGGATCCAATATAGTACAATAACATTGTCATTGTGGCTTTACATCGTTCATGTTATACTTCTTACAACTTAATCGTGATATTTAAGGTCATTTTCTTTAGCATGTTAGTATTTGGTTCCATATAAACCTAATGAATTATCAAAATTCAGAGTTACGGTGTTACTGTCATAAGGGACCGACCATTTAGCTTGCAAAGGAGGGGGGTGGGAGGTATGTTTTTTTTTCATTCAGAAATTTTTTTTCGGACAACACGAGAGTTCGAATTTTTTTTTCAAACCCCCCCCCTTTTCAAGTTAAATAGTCGGTCCCTAAGTACAATGTCAAACCTATTTGATACTCTATCGACGGAAATGGTCCCAGGTTGTCGCAACATCCTCTATCATTGATAAAGGAAAGGAAACATGTCTACTAGTTGCTGTGTCTATGCCAAGCAAGGTTCTGGATTTCTAACATCATATGTCGTGGTCTTGTTTTATATTAAATTATCTTAGGTGAGAGGTCAAAATGTAAAATGAAAGTGTGGATAGGGATTTCCAACTATTCCAAAAATATCAACACAAAGAACAATCACAACTCACCTTAAATCATTCTCATTGTTGGGTTTGTTGATATTGATTGAATTGTTGACCATTACTGGTTATATTGTCTTTTTCATGATCATTCAAAGAATATTGCTTTGTAGTAGACCCCATATATACCAAACTTGATAATAGATGCTTTATTGTTACTTTCAAAATTATGACAATTTTACAAATTGTAATTGAATTATTATACCATAAATCCCCAAAGCGTATAACCAAACTACTAAAATACGATTATTTTCATCCCACAAATGTACTATTCGAGAATTCACATCGTACTTTTGTGCAATGCATGGTCACTAACCATACAATCTCTTAGTCACCATGGTTTTCTGTAGAGCTGTAGTTACTATAAAAAGTCAGGTGGAGCACGGACTACTAACGTCATTTGTTACTTTTTCTCGTGCTAATATGAGATTTTTTAACTTGTTTCACATTGCAAGATAAACAGAAAACACATATAAATATTTATTGTCTATATATAAAAAAATATATATGTATTTGGCATCGAACAGGTAAGAGATACTCGCCCAGCGTCGCATTTGTGCCCGCTCCTATGATCGCTCCTGGGCCTAAAACAAATGAAATTTAAATTAAGAGACAATATATTTATATTCTCTATATATATTAAGAGATAATATTGCTGATTATTTGATAGGGACAATATTCGCCTCGTCTTGGTCGGCGCTCGGAAGGGGTAGGTATCTAGCACAGTACGCCTGCGCATATCTTCAACTACTATGTTCAAATCTTCTCTTCCGCTACTTTTTTATTTGGATCTTCTCTGTCTAAAACAATCGTTTTTTGCTAAATCTGGTTTTCAGACATTATTGATATCAAAACCTCTAAAACCACTATATCTGGCAAAACGTATGATCTAAATACCCGTGCATCAAAATATTCGAAAGCATTCACTCATGCGTATATTAATAAGCAATCAAGAATGTACAATCTAGATACAAAGGCAACAATATAGAAAAAGCAGCAACAACACAAATTCAATCCGAAGCATCTATCAAATTTAAGACTGAACACCATTTCAAAGACAACAATGCAATTCAAAGAGAACATCTACTATCTGTTCAGGGATACGTTATTATTGAAATTGAAAGATGGACCTCAGTTCAGAGAACCCAATTCAATTCACAGTATCAATTTACATTGAATACCTGCCATCAGATGTAATTAAATTAAAATCTGAATATCAGTTCAGGGATACCTATTCAATTTGAAAGGCCAACACCAGCTGAGTAATAATAATGGAATATAAATAAACGTTAGAGAAAACCGAAGGAACAATCACGAATGAACAATCCAGAAAAACTGGCAACATTGGGTACAAAAGACACAAGACGAAGGCGAACAAAACAAAAAACACATCGCAATACGTGTCGGACACCAATGTACACAACCAAACACAAATAACGTAAATAAGACATGAGCCCTCCTACAAACAACTGGGGGTAAAGACGAACCAAACAAACACAAATAAGGTAAATAAGACATGAGCCCTTCTACAAACAACTGGGGGTAAAGACGAACCAAACAAACACAAATAACGTAAATAAGACTTGAGCCCTCCTACAAACAACTGGGGGTAAAGACGAACCAAACAAACACAAATAACGTAAATAAGACATGAGCCCTCCTACAAACAACTGGGGGTAAAGACGAACCAAACAAACACACATAACGTAAATAAGACATGAGCCCTCCTACAAACAACTGGGGGTAAAGACGAACCAAACAAACACAAATAAGGTAAATAAGACATGAGCCCTTCTACAAACAGCTGGAGGTAAAGACGAACCAAACAAACACAAATAAGGTAAATAAGACATGAGCCCTTCTACAAACAGCCGATCATCGTTTTTATGCGGAAAGTCGTAACAAACATCACAACATGGAAATCAGAACGTGAAGATACATAACAGGACAACACAAGAAACTAAAAAAAGTGAGCAACACGGACTCTACCAAAGACAGGGGGTGAAGTCATTTACTCGCTAAATCTCGGGTAAATTTAGAGTTGAAATGTTATGGCTTTCCAAGCGTAGTGTATTCAACATATTATTTTACCGTTTTGTATGCTTTCAAATATTTTGAGCTGTTGTTTTCGGGATTATCGGTATCTCTGGGTATTGTTATTGAAATACATATTTATAATTATCTAATTTAGACATTTCCTTTTTCTCTTATCTTGTCTATATTTATTTCTTACTCAATACTAACAGTACTTTTACTAATATCTTCTTAATGTCAATCTTGTATCCCTCCCCCCTCTAAGTACTATGTCATTGCTGCGCATTCTGAAAAAGCGGCGCCAACTATTTTGTGGAAACTGGTATTACATGAAGCTTAACCATTGTCTTTTTTTATTTGTTGTAGTGTTGTGCTGTTATTTTTAATTTACTTGTTTGTATTTGTGTTTTATTAATATTGCTATGTCGGGTTAATTAAATTTTAACTGTTATTAAAATTTTGACAGAAAAAGCATCTAAATGTATACTAGACAAATGAACGTTGTTCTCCATTTCTCATACCATTTATGCTGTGTGTGCGTATTGATTCCAACTGTTTTAGAAAATTAATTTAATTTCATATTTACACATTTTTATTATTGTTGTTTTATTACAAACAAAATAACATCAAAGAAATTGTCAGGTTTTTTTAAATTAACAAATTAAAAACGTTTTTTGCTATTAATATGTTTTTTTTTCTTCAGTTAATCATTTGTATGTATATTTACATTTATTGTCTTCGTTTCTATTCAATACTTGTTTTACAAAATTGCTTGATACCTGTCAACCAAGGATGAGATTGTATAATGATAGCTTAGGTGGTTTAAAACGGAATATTTTTGGACAACTTACGTGTGTGTTCGTCTGATTTATATCTGTTTTATGTTACAGCTAAGTGATAAAACAAATTATTGTTGATTGTAGGGGGGTGGGGGGATCGACTTTAGTGAACACGGATATAGCGAATTTTCGGTAGGGTTGAGTTTTCAGAATGGTCGAATATATATAAATCTATTTTAGCAAAAACATACCGTTATATAATGAAGTGAATAGATAATGGGTTTGGTTTCTATGTAAACGAGTTACACCATATCTGCAATAATTTGGTTTCACATTTCATAAAGATAGCACAATACTATCGTTAATACAAATTCACCAATCTTTTATTTTATGCATATGTTTGTTAGATTCAATAATTGGTGCTTAACGCCAACTTAAGCAGTAATTTATCTATAACGTGGCATTAAAAAAATCTTGAGTGCCAATAAGAAAAATAACACTAAATGACAGTGGATTTTTATTTAAAGTTAAATAAAGAACCTGCTTTAACAATATCAATAATAGAAGTATTATTGATATTGTGGTGTATGGTTTATGTTGTGCTATCTTAACGTCTATACCACAAGTCTGGTTATTTAAAGCTATTGTTATTGTAATATCTGCGCTGCGTTCGCTATTTTTGCTATTTAACAATAATTACAATAATTTTATACCTACAGTGTCATTACTCGCTATTACATAAAATAATGTATAACAAGAATGCAGTCGATAATCTGCTTTGTAATAATCCCTATCATCAGAATCTACAAAATAGTTGTGATGAGCTGTAAATCTTTATTTTTTACTACATTTAAATTTTAATTTTAATGTTCTAGTTTATTTTCAACAAATACATCTGAATATTAAGTCATCACAAGATACACAATGATTGTGAAGAGCTGCAAAACTGAGATTTTTCTCCAAATTGTTCAATATTTTATCTTTAATTCAAATGCTTTCATTTTTTCAACAAATACTGTTCTCATTTATTTTCAACAAATACTTATGAAAATTAAGTACATGATAAAATATTAAAACAATTATCTAATACTAAGAAGTATATATGTATGATGGGTGATTGTTTAAGATCTTCAGTGTTCAGAAGAAATGCTGCCAGCCACGAATGGGACGTAAACGTTCAATAGATTCTACAGATAACTTGGTAGGTTCAACAGACATAATGTAGGTTTGGTTGGTTGGTTTTATGGTGTTTAACGCCACTTTCAACAATATTTCAGTTATATCGTGACGGTCAGTTTATTGGTGGAAGAAACTGGAGTACTCGGAGAAATCCACCGACCTGCCGCAAATCACTGACAAACTTTATCACATAATGTTGTATCAAGTACACCTCGTCATGAGCGGGACTCGAATTCGCAACATTAATTGTGATAGATACTGATTGCACATGTAGTTGTATATCCAACTAACATGCGATCACGATCGCGACGGCCCCATTAGACCTATGCTTTATCTGTCTCTGTTTGAGCACATGAAACTAGTTTAACGCCCCTACCAAACCATGATCGCCCTGAATATAGCTGGAAAATTGCTCGCTGGACGTTAAATGCCAATCAATCAATCAATCAATCAATCAATCAATCAATCAATCAATCAATCAAACCAAGCTAGGAAAGTGAGCAGTCATATATTTGTGCATTGGGTAGTTTCGATTTTTCATTGGATTTAGGAATTGTTTTGTTTTTTTCATTTCTTTTATTTTGAAACGCGATATGCTTTTACAACGCCTTTCCATGTGGGAACTTTAAGGTCGCCATTTGCAATTCACACTTGTTATACGTGTGTTAAGAATTACACAAGACATGTATTAATGATGGGTTTTCCCATATTGTAAACAAATATTTTATTGAAATGATACATAATACTATGAACTTATATATGATAATTCTGAAAATAAAATTTCTTGATATTATATCATATGACGATTACAATTATGAGGGTAGACATATCAGTAGGAAATAGGAAACGTATTGTGCTATTTCAAAATTCAATAATTGAAATTAAAGATACCATTCCAATTAGAAGAAACTGAACAAAACATTAAAATGCCGGAAAAATGACACAATGCAACTGAAATATGAAATTTTAGAATCAAATAAAATTTTAATAAACAAATTAGATTTCAACAACAGCAATTAAGTCATACCATCTGCTTCGAACATGACCATTTATTCTAGTACATGTACATGTACATGTATCATCCGATGTTATTTTTAACGGTCTTCTATTATCACATACACTCCAACACAAATTAACCAACAACAACTTTTATGGCACCGTAAAATTCCTCTTAACATCAAATGATAATTTGTTTTTTGTAAAAAGTCTGCAAAGCAAGTAAAAGGTTCTAATTTGATGTTGTAATGAACATGTGAAAGGATAATCCAGTACTTATATAGACAATAATTCCATGGTAAAAATGGGACGATTTCTTAGAACATAAATGAAAAAGTCATTATCGTCATTGATCTGGTATAGGATAACATTAGCCAGTATTGATATGACAATTGTCAGCAACAGAAAAGGGCGTTTTAATATTTTATTTTGCATGACAGTATATTTATTACATGGACTGCTCAGAAAATAATAGACTAAAATAACATCAATTTGGGTTAGAGTTAGGGTTATGGTGCTGAACGTCACTTTAAACAATATCTCAGTCATACCGTGATGGTCAGTTTTATTGATGGAGGAAATTGGAGAACATTGAAAAAACCACTAACCTGTCGCAAGTCACTGACAAGCATTATCACATAATGTTGTACACCTCTCCATGAATGGGATTCGAGCTCATAAATTTAATGGTGATAGGCACCGATTGCATAGGTGGTTATAAATCCAACTATCATACGATCACGACCTGCACGGCCCCAACAGCAATTTCGCTTAAATATATAGGTATATTACCATGACAACTATATATTACAAACATGTATTTATTTCAAAAGGATATAATGCAACAGAGAACCGCCTCGAGTATGTAATAACTAGTGGCGTGTTCGCCTCGACTATGTAATAACTAGTGGCGTGTTCGCCTCGACTATGTAATAGCTATTGGCGTGTTCGCCTCGAGTATGTAATAGCTATTGGCGTGTTCGCCTCGAGTATGTAATAGCTAGCGGCGTGTTCGCCTCGAGTACAATTGACGACTATGAAAATGGTATTTGTTGCTTCTGTCGTAAGCACGCAACATTAATGAGTAACAACAAAGAATGAAATGAGAATGCTTCTCTTTCTAATGACCGTTGTTTAAATAGTATTGTGACCATCCAATTTGGCGTTATGTTCTGGTACGAACAGTGAACATCAACATAAGTAACTTCTTCTCGTTATGATATTGCTGAAAATATGCACAAATTGCGTTAATAAAAACATAGATTTCAAATTTAGGTGGCACTATCAGTTTGCGTTTCTGGAATAACCGTCATCAGGCAGGTACGTTCAAAACCGAAAGACTCGAAAGTCAAATAATTTACAAGTGCAATCACTCACTCAGAATTTGTTACAATATAAGTCACAACGTTATATTTAAAGTATGACTTTTTTTTAGCTAGTTGTCAGTTAACTACGAGCATTCGCTCACCATGCTATTACACTGTACGTGTTTTGTTGTTCATTTTTATGATAGTGTGAGATAACTTTGAGTGGAAGCGAATCTTTTCATGTTTTTTTGCAGTTTCAGTTTAATTAAGTATTTATTTTGGGGGTTCTATTATCAAGAGGAGGGAGGGGTTAAATCCCATTATACGATTTAACAACATCCCATTGTAATGCTTGTTCCCAGTTTTCAATTAGATCATGGATTTCAAATGTCATACGTCGCGGTCGTTTTTGTGTTCATTGATTTCAGACAAGTGGTAGTTGTTCTTATTATTGATATTGGGGGAATTGTTGACCATCACTGTTTAAACTTTCTTTTCATAACAAAAGAAGAAAATAATTATCAACATTACGTTTCTACGTACATAATTATGTTTTAGTCTATTAGTAGATTATTCATAACATCAAACGTTATCTTAACCAGTAATTAAAATGACTAAGATACATACTTTCAGCATGTGAGTTCAATAATATTCTGTCCACTTGTAAAATTTTCAAATTACGAATTATTTTCGTATCCGTTCCGTGTTCAGTTACATTTTGTCCATTTGTTTTAAAATGTTCAAATTACGAATTTTTTTCGTATCCGTTCCTAATATTGCTTTCTCTGCTGCTTAGAAAATAGTAGCATGTGAATCGTTGCTGAACGACAAGAAATTTCTAGAAATTGGTAAATGGGTTAGAGTTCAACAAATTGAAGAAAATATGACGGATGGGATATTAACATAAGAACGTACGTTGAGATCGAGGCTGGTTATTTTTGTACATTATATAATAATAGACAGTTTATAACCAGAAAACATGTTTGATATTACAACAACCTGACTGCTGCTTACAGATTATAGATCGTAACCAGTTAATGGATGCCGTCTCCCTGGACCCAAGATTAAAAGAGGAATATAAAAAAGTCTTCGTTAAACTTTTAGAAGAACAGCTTGATAAAAATCCACGATTAGGAGAGGTTTGTCAAGCACGACCTATACTACTGTTGAATATCTCAATATTGTTGATCTTACTGTATGCAATAACAAAATACTAACTTTCTGTGGATGAATATCTAAATATTGTTGATCTTGCTACCTGTAATGAAGAAATACTAACTTTCTATGTTTCTAATTATCTTTTTTGTATCTTTGTTATCTGGACTGGAATATGAAATGTCCTCTGTTCCTGTCTTTGAATGGCGCTTAAATCATCTTACATGTTCTTAAAACCTCATCTAGGAGTCCATGCATTAAATTGGATTCGTTCTGCATCTATTGTATATGTTCTATGATATTGTTAAATAATGTGTATTTTTTAAGTAATAAAGAGACTCTTTTCATCGCCAGTTTAAATATTCTGTGTTGATACATTGTCTCTTTTCATCGTCAATTTAAATATTCTCTGTTATGTACAGTCTAATAAATACCCGTATTGATGTCTCACAGCAATATCCATTAAAAATATGGGTTTTATTATGGGATGAATAAATAATGGTAACTATGGTTTATAGTGCTATGTATACATTTAATGTGACTTTTTACAGCATCAATTCCATGTTGTAGACAATACTTCATTTTCTTCTACTTCTACTGTTATACTGCATCTTATATGGGTTATATTATGGGGTGTATAACGAATGGTAACTATGGTCTATATTGCCATATATATATTTAATGTAACTTTTTTTACCAGCATCAATTCCATGTTGTAGACAATATTACATTGTCTTCTAGTTCTACTGTTAGCTCGTAGTAATACAGAACTATTCTTGCCTCTTATATGCATTTTTCTTTGTATCTTTGCATAACGTTATCTTTTACTCTCCACTTCACTACTTATACAATGTTCACATCTATCAACTCCGTCTTTTTCATAATGATTTTCTGTACGAGTTATCGTTCCTGCGGGTAGGTATTGTCAACTTCCGGTATTATTAGTCTAATATATGTTCTTCTTCTGTTAACCTATCAATCTTTACTTTCATCTTATTTCTCTGTGTGTTAAGTTTTGCGTTGATTTCTTCTTCTTCTATAAATCATTGTGTACTAATTGTCTCATTTATCTGGCATTCCTTATTTGTAATTCTACAAGAACGAGGATTTGGTGGATCTTATCAATAATTAAAACGTTGATAAAGATATTACGTTTTGGGTTGTTTTTTTTATATTTATTTATTAATTGCATTAGGCAATAATTATTTCAATTAGTATAGTATGAACCATAATCTTCTCTAAAAATGGTATTACAATCGTCCTATAATGTATTAATGACTATAAGACCTGGACTGGGTTGCACAAACGTCAATTAAATTTAAGTCTCAATTAAACCTTAAGTGTAAGTTAATTCTATGGACATTTCAAGTAAATTTAAGTGTCAATTTAGATTTAATTGACACTTAAATTCAAGTAAGGTTTTTGCAACTCAGTCCTGGACAAACCTTACTATATAGTGAAGAACAAAAAGAACGTCTATGTTTTGTGTGTTTTACCATCCAATAGTGATCTGACAGGATTACAGAGTACTTTAATAACTGCTATTCTTGTCTTATTTTCGTCATTTTGCCTCCCATCTTTATTGATAAATAGGTCTGAAAAAAAATGAGTAACGCATTCCTTTCTTAGATTTCCGTAGGAAAAAAAAGGAAGGATATGTTCTTTTCTATTGTATCGTGATAATATTTTGTCTATGGAGTGGTTAGGTGTGTTAGCCACTTACATCAATCTTAAGGTAAAGCAGGTGTTTAAGATTTAATGACGATTGTTTTGTAAATAGACTGTGTTCAGCAAATACAGTCAAATCTGTCTTTTTGTATGACATATCACGATAACATTTAAATACGGTCACATAAGGTTGGTGGTCGCTTAATACAGCTTTGATTAATATATAATGCACTGTGAAGGGAAATTGAAATTAAGGTAACGTAATACAAGTTATTGCTGAATAGAGGTGGTCACTAAGAAGAGTTGAATATGCCAAAGGGGTAATCAGAATCAGTAAATAGAAGCAGGACAGACAACACAATGGCCAAAAGAAAAAGAATAAAAGGACAAACTACGATATACAAACATATACACATAAAAAAGAAGGTTTCTCTGTATTACCATATCTTAATATTCATGGAATTATTGAATTATATATAGAATACAATTGAACCTACTTTAGTGACCACCTCTACTAGGCAATAAATTGCATTATTTGACCTTAATTTTAATTTCCCTCACAGTGTATTCAATGTCAATTAAGCCTGTATTAAGCGACCACCTGTATTATGTGACCCTATTCCAATGTTCCTTTGAAAGGTCAGATAAGACAGGATGGAATGTAATAAGAAGTGAAGAGTTGTATATTCTATTTATAGTTTGTTAACTTCACTCTGATATCTACGTATTATGTATGACCTATGTTTCTATATATTTCATTTATATTGTAATCTTCTATTAAACAACTTGTGCTTTATAAATACATGTTGAGTATCAATCTTGTATTTGTTATTTAACTTTATTTTCCTGCCCCCATGTCTCTTTGTGTTTTGTGTTTTTAATATTTAGTCATAGATGTTTGACGACCAATATATGTCAAAATTGATCTTTCAACTGTAAATTGTCATCCATATGTATTATTACAATCTATTCTTGGAGACGTAGCTTTACCAGTATTAATGTATCTTTTGATGTCAATCATAAACACGTGTCCCTCATGTGTTGTTTAGATTTGTAGATAAGGGGAGACAAATATTTATATTGCATCATTATATTTGCCAAAGGTAACTGTATTTAAATCTTTAAAATGCCACTGACATTAAAATCATCGGCCTTTACTATTTTCGTGCAAGATATTTGATAAGAATATATAATGCAAGTGTTATATAAAAGAGGAAACTGATTGGAATAGTTCTATAAAAAGTGTTTTAGCATTTTTAATGTAAACATGTTATTATTAATGATCTTAGGCCAAATGTATTATTTATTGTTACTGTTAGTCTTTGATCATGTTTGGACAACAATAGTTAACAACATTTGTTTCAATTGAATTATATCATGGCGTACTGACTTCCTTTTTCCACTATGATGTACCTGCTTCTATCATGAGGTACCGCCTGTTTGTTTTAATCATTACTTACCGCCTTCCTGTTTTTATCATAACTTGCCGCCTTGCTGATTTTATCATAAGGTACCACCCTCCTGTTTTTATCACGAGATACGCCTTCCTTTTTTATCATGACATTCCACCTTACTGATTTCATCATGACTTACCGCCTTACTGTTTTTATCATAGCTTACCGCCTACCTTTTTTTTTATCATGATGTACCACCCACCTGTTTTTCAATAACTTACCGCCTTCCTGTTTTTATCATAACTTACCGCCTTACTGATTTTATCATGGCGTACCGTCTTTCTTTTTTATCATAATTACCGCCTTCCTGTTTTTATCATAACTTACCGCCTTCCTGTTTTTATCATAATTTACCGCCTTCCTGTTTTTATCATAACGTACCGTCTTCCTGTTTTTATCATAACATACCGTCTGCCTGTTTTTATCATAACTTACCGCCTTCCTGTTTTTATCATAACTTACCACCTTCCTGTTTTTATCATAACTTACTGCCTTCCTGTTTTTATAATGACTTACTGCCTTCCTGATTTTCTCATGTCATATCGCCCTCCTGTTCAATATACTAGCTGTATTCAAAACCAATGTAAAAATAAATGTTTACACAATAAAGAAATATCTGAACCAGGATAGACAGTATATACTATTATATTTTTTTCTTTTATCTTTGTCCAGAATTTCTTTGCTTATCCAAGAGGTGGGAGAGCTATGGTAAGTTACGGTTTATTTTATCATATCACACCGTCTTTGTTTTGTTGCTTTATTATATGAAAACATTATACATGCCGTTACGTAGAAGTATATTAGATTATTGTTGTGCAAATATTTAATTTTTAGCGATTTTTGTTTCAATGACAACATGCAAGTTAATATATTCTGTAATGTGGGCAGTACAATGCTCAAACTGAAAAATATTAGACCGACTATGGCCTGAAAAATGTATTGTAGTCTAATTATAATAGCATTAAGATTCAAGATTATTCCTAAGCTAATCAAATTTAATTTTCAATTGTTTTTAAATCGATTCTGAACAATTATGAATATAAATTTGGCATGTTTTTGTTATAATGTTGAAAAAAAAATTGAGTGATCTTTTCTTTTCAAACCATTGTATTGATCTTATTTGTGATGGAAATATACTTTACGTCTATGTATAATATCAAAATTAAAATAATAATCTCGAATAATTTCTAAGGATAATGTTAATGAAATTAAAATTCTTCGTAGAACTTTTAAATGGTGTTAATTATGGTAATGATACAATTACGTGGGTACAAACAAACCTAGCATAAGTTGGTTAGTTTCGACATTACAGACAGCAAAGATAAAAAGGGAAAACTCGACTGTACACAGGGACAACACGTAAAGTGAGGTGATATCCATGTACAGACAGAACGAAAATAAAATGATAAATGATTATACCTATTTTGTCCCAGTATTGTTTAAAATACTGTTATAGTGACAACCGGAACCTTTTAACCGTAATGAAAGCGGGAGGTTTGGCGCCGTAAAATCCGATTCAACACACCATTTCTTTGGAAATGCCTGTACCAAGTCAGGGTCATTACGGTTTTCCCAGTTTTCCGGTTGTTGACTGATTTTGTCTGTTTATATACTTATGAGTTTTTGGAAGATTGTTCGAAGTGCGGTAATTTTGTTATTACCCTTATTCGACAGTACAGACAAACACAAAATAAAGTGGAAAGATTCTACTCTGTAGACAGACCGAACATAAATAGGGATGACTTGACTGTGTAAACAGAATAAAAATAAAGTGTGAACATTTGACTGCATAGACGAGATGAAATAATGAAAATAAATTAAAAATCTTCGTACGGAAAGAACGAAAATAGAATGAGGGGTATTGACAGAGGGAAATAAATTTGACAGTACAGATAGAACGGAAAGAAGGTTGGAAGCTTTTACTGTAAAGTCAAAATGAAACTAAAGTGGTAAATTTCGACTAAAAAATGGAACGGAATGAAAATAAAGTAGGAGAGTCACTGTACAAGGGGAATGAGGATAAAGTAGGAGACTCACTGTACATGGAGAATGAAGATAAAGTAGGAGACTCACTGTACATGGAGAATGAGTGAAAAAAAGTGGGAAGCTTTGAATACACAGACAAAATGTATATTAAGTGCACCGTTTCCACTTTGCACACAGAAAGAAAATAAAAATGACAAATTTGACTGAAAGAAAATAAACGGGGGTGTGTCTAAAAGTCGGTCTCGGTTCCGGTCTTCGGTTCCGGTTCGCTATCTAAAAATCGGTCTCTCGGTCTCGGTTCCGCCATAAAATATCTAGTTTTGAAGGGTCATACAATCTTTTTGATAAACTATTTCAATTGCAATAACGTGATTTTAAAATAAATATTATTTATAACTACCCTACTACAGATTTTTTATTAAATAATTCAATGAAACCGAATAAACCGGAACCGTAATATTTCATGACGTTATTGCAATTGAAATAGTTTAACAAAAATATTTTATTACCCTTCAAAACTAGATATTTTATGGCGGAACCGAGACCGAGAGACCGATTTTTAGATAGCGCACCGGAACCGAGATCGACTTTTAGACACACCCAATAAATGGGACGCGTTCATTGTTCAGACAGAAAGAATATAAAGTGGAAATCTCGGACTGCACAGACAAGAATAAAATAAAAATGGGTAGCTTTCACAGTACAGACAGAATGAACGATCGGATCCGTTGACTGTACAGAAAAGAATAAGATAAAATATGTAACTTTCACAGTAAACACCAATCAATCAATCAATCAATCAATCAGAATGAACGATGACATCCTTTGACTGAGCAGACAAGAATAAGATAAAATAGGTAGCTTTCACAGTACAGACAAAATGAACGATCGGATCCTTTGACTGTACAGAAAAGAATAAGATAAAATATGTAACTTTCACAGTAAACACCAATCAATCAATCAATCAATCAATCAATCAGAATGAACGATGACATCCTTTGACTGAGCAGACAAGAATAAGATAAAATAGGTAGCTTTCACAGTACAGACAGACTGAACGATGACATCCTTTGACTGAGCAGACAAGAATAAGATAAAATAGGTAGCTTTCACAGTACAGACAGAATGAACGATGGGATCCTTTGATTGTGCAGAAAGGAATAAGCTAAAATAGGTAGCTTTCACAGTACAGACAGAATGAACGATGGGGTCTTTTGACTGTGCAGACAAGAATAAGAAAAAATAGGTAGCTTTCACAGTACAGACAGAATGAACGATGACATCCTTTGACTGAGCAGACAAGAATAAGATAAAATAGGTAGCTTTCACAGTACAGACAAAATGAACGATGACATCCTTTGACTGTGCAGACAAAGTGAAATCAAACAATGTCCGCCTTTTGTTATTAGATATTTGTTTTAATTATGTTGTGTGATTTTTCTCGTATATATAAATTACGTAGATTAGTTATGTATATTTTGCTGTGAAGTAGCTATATTCTTTGTCATGACAATTAAAATTATTTCTTAGGATCAAACATTTTCCAAGCATGGTCTGCGCAAAGAAGAGGTAGGTAGCTCGCTGCATATCCCTGACATAAATCTGACTCTAGATCTCTGTAACGTGTATGATCTTATCTCTCTTTTATCCTAGAAACGCACGCAATACTAATAAAACATCAGTCTCTACTCAAACTTCCAACTTGGCGTATTGCTAGTCAAAATTTAAAATCTTTTTGTTGTATATTTATATATCTATGTTTACTTACTGAAATGCTTTTAATATAATATATGTTAAGTGGGGTAATTCTATCTCAAACTATCTTATAACACAGTGATACCTATGCTCAAGTATCATATGACACAAAGATATAAATGCTAAGGTATTGTCTGACTCAGATATATCTGTACTAAAGTACCTTATAACACAGAAACACCATCAAACAAACTTGTGACGCAGGAATATATACGGTAAAGTTTAATATGTCACACAGATGTATTTATTAAAGTATAGCAGAGATTTCTATTTCAAAATATATGACACAACGATATATATGCTAAAGTATCTTATGCCACAGAGATATTTATTGTACATTCCATTATGTCGCACAGATATCTATGCTAAAGTGTTTTATGCCATAGAAATATATGTGTTAAAGTATCTTATGACAGAGATATCTACGGTAAAGTATCTTATGCCACAGAAATATCTACGGTAAAGTATCATTTGACACAAATATATTTATGCTCAGGTATTGTATGACTCAGATATGTATATGCTCAAGTATATTATGCCACAGAAGTATCTACGGTAAATTTTATTATGTCACATATATATCTATGCTAAAGTATCTTATGCCACAGAAATATCTACGGTAAAGTTTAATATGTCACATATATATCTATGCTAAAGTATCTTATGCCACAAAAATAAATTGGTAAAGTATCTTATGCTTGTAAAGAAGAATAAAAGCCTATATATATAAATTAGCGCGCATGACGCATGACAAGTGTCTGGAATAACATTCATCAGGTACCCTTAAATTCAAAAGATTGGAAAGCCGAATACGTCAGTCAGTATTTGATTGGAGTGGCATGTCTACTTGAGGACTCTTGTTTTAATGGACTTCCAATATAAAGATCAAGAGCAATGTGTTGGTCTAGTACAAAGCAGTAGTCATCAACCAGTTATTTATTTTGTCATAATTAAGCTTATAAATTGTTCATTTGTCGTTAAACAGTAATCATTCACTCACTCATCCACTCTAATATGTCTGTATAAGTACATCGGTTTACCTCCTCATTGTATGTGATTACAACTTATATTTAGACTCAACGTCAGTTACTTTCATGAGAACTAGCGTTGTGAGTTCGAATCCCGCTCAGGCGAGGTGTACTCGATACAACATTATGTGATAAAGTTGTAAGTTACTTGAAACAGGTCGGTGGGTTTTTTTCGGTTTCCTCCACCAAAACTGACTGCCACGATAAAACTGAAATATTGTTGAAAGTGGCATTAAACACAATAATCTTAACCCTCAAATACATAGTAACCAATAATGACAGTGTGGTCGTGCAATGTAAGCCGATTTATTACAACGTATAATACAGACTTGTGTATGCTATCTGTAATAGCATATCATAATTCAGTTAATTTGTATTGCATAATAGTGAAAGTTGTAACTATACTCTGCTTATTCCCTAGTCCCGTCTCTAATTATTTTATTTAGTTAATTCATTTGTTTGGTAAACATAGAAATTTGATCTGCTGTTGACATTATAAGTTATTATTGTTTTAAATTTCAAGTTCATTTGTGACATTGTTGATATTAGTTTTGTTTTGTTGATATTTTGTTATTTATTGGTTTATAATATGTTTTTAATTCGGATCTTCTTTTTTCGTCTAACTTGTTAATTCAGATCCTCTTTTTTCGCCTAACTAGACTCTGTTTTTCTTTTAGTATATGATTTGTTTTATGTTTAACTTTGTGTTGTGTCAGATATTTGTAATCCTATAATCATTTCTCTTATGCAAAGTATTATATTACATAGTGTATATTTGTATATATTGTTGAAAGTGGTGTTAAATACCACAACTCACCAATAAACACCATCACTTCATTATCTGTAAGTCTACAAAACATAACTTCTACAATAATTGTTGAGTGATTTTTTTATATATTTCTGGTGACCATTCAACGGTTTGTCAACCATTGCTAACATTGCAAATTAACAAACTAACAATATTTAGTCCAAAGGCCAAGGAGAATATCACAGTTTAGTTGAAAAAAAAATACCAATATTCGGACAGTCTTAATGATGTTAAAAAATTTATCGAACTGTCAAAATTTAAAATGCTGTTTTTATCCTTTGAGAGAAAAAAAATACAAGCATATAAGAGTAATCAATGATGCAACAAACAATTCTTTATTAACTCTACACAATTACACCTGGACCCATCAACATAGAGGAAATGCTCTTTGGGCCCATTAGCATAAGAAAAAACAGCTATTTTAAAATTTGGTCCTATATCAACTGTTGGTACATTATATTAACCTCACGTGATATTGCTATATTTCTCCAACATTTGGCATATGACCAAAAATGTTAATGTTACGATACATCAGAGAACGTTGACAAGGATCTCAGCCTATTGCAATAGAGAACAACAAGATGTCATGGAATTATCATAAGTAATCATTGATACGAATGCATCAGGTGTTAGAAAGTAATGTGGAAACTATTATAAGTTTCGTTCTGTTTCCGCTTAGTACAGAGACCTGTTTGAAGGCTCCAAAGGGATAATCAGAAGCCGTATTTTGAAAGACAGACAATAAAATGGTCAAAGTAAGGACAAAAAGACCAGCAAGTGCGGACAGAAAACTGCACGGAGAACTAAATACAGTCAAACCTGTATTAAGAGGACACCTTTGGGACAAACAAAAAGTGTTCTTTCAAGAAAGGTGACCTCTTATAAGGGGTTAAATTGATATGGAATTTTCTATGACAGGACTAAGAAAAGTTACCTTTAATACAGGTGGCTGCTAAATAGAGGTGACCGCTTGGGCAGGTTTGACTTTATTGAGCAACACGAACTCCATCAATAACAGGTGTGATCTCGTGTGCTATGGAAGAGAAAGTGGTTATTACTCCACCAGTGGAAAAAGCATAGAGTTATCATACCGGCTGCTACAAATGGAACTGCTTATCCTTCAGGAGCACCTGAGTTCATCCCCTGTTTTTAGTGGGGTTCGTGTTACTCGATCTTTAGTTTTATGTGTATGTTTTGTAGATCGTTGTTTGTCCTTTTGTCCTTTTTCTTTTGGCCATTGTATTATCTGTTCTTCTTCGATATATGGATTCTGATTACCCCTTTGGTATTTTCAAACTCATCTTATGGTATCAATTGTGATAGTATACTAATTGGTTTTATGCAGACAAAGTTTCACACTGTTCTATAATCAAACACTCGCATCACCACTGAACCTGTTATATAGATAGCTAGTTTAATGTTTGAATACATTGATATACATGTAATAATGTTATATATAAACCTAGTTATCGTAGATCTTGCTTTCTCTGTCTAATTCGTCTCTTTATTTTAATGTAACAATACCGAAAAACACATTAGAGAATACCGAAAGGACAATCACATTAGACAATCGAGGGAAACTGACAACTAGATGAACAAAAGCAAAAACACAACACAATATGTGTTGGACAGACACCACTAAATATACGAATATCGGAAATAACTCAAATATTGTTTATTGTAGAACTTCTTTCATTGGCCAAGAGGAGGAAAACGTGTAGATGGACTTGCTGATGATACATGCTGCTCAGAAGGAATCATTACAATATATAGTACAACAGGCGTAAAGACTTATTGTAAAGGCAGCCAGTGTTGTGAAGGGCTAGAAAAGAGATATTTAGAAGAAGCTAAGGATAGCTTATCTGTTCTCTGTGTACCAACAGAGGTAAGACAGGAATATATGAGTAAATGAACGAGATGATCATAACACGGGAGGGACAAATGGGGGATACTGATTACTGGTAGTTATTACGAAAAGATATTTTAAACAGTGACGGTCAACAATCCCACTAATATAATTAGAACAAACAATGACCTCTGACCTAATATTATTGAACGCAAAAAATCATGACATATTTATGTCGATGGAAATCTATACATTGGCTTGGAATAGGCAAGTACATGTTGCGGGGCTAAGCCAGTTAATGAAATCATAACCGTTAGATTTAGCTTGGAATATTGAAATAGGCAAGTAAATGTGGCGGGGTTAGATCTGTTAATGAAATCGTAACCCCACAACCCTAAGATTTAGCTTGGAATATTTGAGCAGGTACGTACATATGGCGGGATTAAGCCGGTTGCTGGGATCATAACCCTCAGAATACTATATTATTTTTTATATGTTTATGCAATGTAATTGTATTTATAGTAGAAAATTATGTGAAATACAAATATCCAATTCTGCTTTAATTATTCCGTACAATCCATATCAATTTGTTTTATAACCTTGTCTTAATCTTACATCAATTGAATAGCTTTGAATTTGGTTAATGCTTAATTCTGCGTTTAGAAAACAAAACAAATCAGTGTATGATATAGACACGTGTATATACGTAAGTGGATATACACAGCATACACGGCATACGAAAAACAAGGATCGCTTAGTATACAGACAAAAAATACATATGGTAAACCTATAGAGCTATACTTGCCACAAAACTCTGTTTTTTTATATGTGTTTCTAAGAAAAGGATTTGCTATGATAGGACAAGACAATACTCTCCACACTTGTTACAACCAACCTACTATGGAGGAGAGAATACTAAATTGCAAACTTGTGTATCATCCTTTTGTCATTATTTAGGTTATTTATTATGTCTGTGTATAGCAATTTCATAGTAACACGTTTGGATAGAAGATCATTTCACTTTCATAGCAACACTTCTTAAAGAAAAAAAAAGAACAGTTTTTTGAAAAAGTACTAAAAGACACATGTACATTTTGTAACTTCTATATGACAAGAAATCTCCCAACATTATAAAACCGAGAGTACGAAACAAAGATTCACAAAGTTGAAATACATATACTCTGTATTATTTACGAGTGAATTCAACTGAGAAACCGTAGCTCTTGTTGTCATTTTACTTACCCTTTCTTGTCTATGGTCATAAGAGCTGTCGTTTCGCAGCTGGGCTAAAATCGGG